>CABHPR010137264.1:0-22280 GCA_902168415.1 Peromyscus melanophrys | reverse complement strand
GTGTGTGTGTGTGTGTGTGTGTGTGTGTGTGTGTGTGTGTGTGTGTGAAATGTCAATTAGCTGTACCAAAGAGCCTCCTTGACAAGCGGCATCTAAAAATAAGTGTTTTTAGCCACACATGTCGGGTAAAACACAGCACAGACATGATCATCTTACTAATGCTTCAACGATAGCCATTCCAACACATCGGCTTACAAGTGCAAACTTGGACTGGAAGAAAAGTAGCCTCCATTCTTAAGGATTTGTTCAGTTTTCTTAAGTAAAGAAAAACCAATTTCCTAGCATGCTCTATAACATCTCGATAACAATTTAGCACCTACACATAAAGAAAGAGTCAGGGATTATAAAATCACTTAAAATGTATTTATTTCTAGACTGAGCAGCCATAAGTCTTTGAGGATTAATTTCACGCTGAGGGTTAAATTTCCTTTCATGATAGGCTAACCATTGCCTGGGGCTTCGAAGATAATGAACCTGCCAAGGGATTAGCGAGGAAACACTTGTGTTATTACAGAGTAGGTACACTTCCCTTTCTGACCAAGTTCATCCTACGGGACATTAACAAATTATTCCGTCTCTCTGCCCACATTTCAATATAATGTGAGCCAGCAAGTGACCCCAAACCAATAGGACAGGAGATAAGATCTCCTCAGTGCATGAGTGTCTATTAAACTTGTCTGCAAGAGCTAGACCTCCCGCTGGGAAACACAAGGCATTTTATCTCCACAGGGCCCCTGCCTCCCTGCAGAAAGCTTTCCAAGGTCATAAAGACTAACTGGACACAAAGCCAAGAGGTAGGAAAGTCCTAACATAAACAGTAAGCATGGAAAAGACGTTTTAAAAGCAAACTTAGAAGGATCAAAACGTCTTCTAAATAATCTGTTAAAATACATTGTAACATGTTCAGAGAGATTTCTGATGTACATAAAATCAGCAGACATTATCTTAAATAATAGAGATGTTCATAGACGTCAAATTTTGTGCTTTCTCCACGTTATTTCTCAGAAGACCAACTGCATTGGCTTGAGTTTGCAAGGGAGGTTGCTCCTCCTGTGGGATGGTCCTCATGTCTCTGAAGGGCACTCACCATAGTCTGTTCTGCTATGTAGGTGTCTTAGTTCTACTGCTTGGCTCTTCTTCCCTATTCAGGGAGAGGAGTTCATGGTATCTTACCTTTGGATAGCTCTATTGTCTTCCCAGACTGGACACCTAGTGACTATTTCCCAAGTGAACTCTAAGCAGTTTCTACATTTGATTACAGTTTTCTGCCACTGTTCAATGAACGGAGGAGAACCATCCAAGGGCTATGCAGAATATGTGGTTCCTGTGAGCCAGGAAGTTATAACTTAGGAATATTTTGTATAAATTAAGAATGCTCTTATTAAGAAGCTAGTCTTTCAGTAAATAGGATAACTGCTTTCAAAGCCAGAGCTGCTACATCTCTAATTGGTTACTACACAGCCCCCGGGACAATGTAGAACATTTGGGGAGTCATTGATATTTGTTACAGCCCGTGTTGATGCAAAAGTACAATCTTGTAGCAACATAGGTTTCATACTGTATAGATCAGTACACCTCTGTGAAAAATTCTCTTTTGAAGAAAAGTAGATAATGCTTCTATAAATTCACTCTCTTGTCAGCATGAAGATTGTAGAATTGGGCTCATGATAATGTTGTTGCATTTCATGTATATTTTTTGACTAACAGTCTGTAACTCTCAAATACAAATATATTGGAAGCTACTATGAAATACTGTGTAGTGAAGATGCCTCCATCTTTGACTAAGGTTTCTGGCTTCTCCAACACTGAAGCACCATATATATCTGTGTTGGAGAAAGCAATTTCAGCAGAATGGTGGATATGGGCATCAGGGTATCTCAGTAAAGAATTGAATGGGTATCAGAGAAAATGAATGTAGTCATTAAGTGTAGTCCTCTTCATAAAAAAAGAGAGAGATGATAACAATGAGAAAAATTTATATAAAATATATTTTTGCTTTAAAAATGTGAGACAAGAATAATATTTTTGTTTTAAATCTTTTATTGCTTCACCCAACTCTTCCCAGACACGCCTTCTTCCCTGCACACACTACTTAGTGCTGAACTTTTTAAAACCCATCAAGACCAGTTTGTTCTGCCCAACTATTTTAAAGTGTGGCTTTCCACTGGAGTGTGATCAACTTAACCAGGGGCTATACTTTTAGAGAAAACTGACTCCCTCTTCTAGCTGCTGTCAGTTGCTAATAGCTCCTGAGCTAGAGGTGGGACTTCACACTCAACTCCCATCTCCAAGCTAGGGTTTGATCTGGTTTAGGTTCGAACAGGCTTTGTGTATGGTGTCACAACCATGTTCGTTCCTATGAGTAGCCACCCTGCTGTGTCCAGAAGACACTGTTCCTTGTGTTTATTTACAGCCTATGGCTCTTACAACCCCATCAGAAGGTGGTAGGTTATTCTCATGATACTCATGCCATGGCCGCACCAGTGTGCATGTCTGGACAGACCAGCCATTCACTATTGTGGCTTACGACGTTCACATCTGATGATTGGTTTTGTCCTCTGGTAGCATGCATAGAATCTTCCAGCACTACAAAAGCTAGTCACACCGCTACACGAAGAGCTGCAGGCAGTCAATGGCTTCTGAGAGGGGGATGTGCTCCCTAATAGGATTTCTAATCCTGGATGTTCAGCTCTAAACACTATTGTTATAAACAATAATAATCAAAGAAGAGGTCAGAATTGTGAGAGAGGAGCACAGGACATTGGCAGAATTAGAGGGCAAAGTAGGGTGGAAATTGGAGTAATCAAATATGAAACTGAAAGAAACTTAAAATTATAAAGCAGTAAAATGTATTTTAACTTTTTTAATTGAGAAAAAATGCACACAATATTTTCAATCATGCTTTCACCTCCCCTAATTCCTCCCGGATCTTCCCCACCTCCCTTCCATCCTACTCCACCCTCTTTCTTTCTTTTTATCTTTAGAAAACAAGCAAACAAAAAAGCCAAATGAAGCAACAACAAAAACAAAAACAAAAAAAGAAGCTCAAACACATGTATCACATATACCATACATATACATATGTACACATACACCTCCAAAGGAACACACAAATCAGGAAACCATCATATACAAACAAAAGGCTAGTAAGACAAAAAAAAATTCCCAAACAAAGCAAAATGAGACAAAGAATCTACAAAAGTATCATTGAGTTCATTTTGTGTTGGCCAACTACAGCTAGGCATGAAGCCTACCCTGCAGTGTGGTTAATATACCCAGTGGCACTACATTGGAGAAAAAATTTTCTTTGCAAATGGGTGTCAATCGCAGAGAGATTATTGATTAGGAGTGGGGAACTCATGTCCACTTCTCCTTCTGAGCACTGCGACCCTGTCTGGCTTGATCCTGTGCAGACCCTACACACATGCTACCCCAGTCTCTGTGAGTTCATATGTGCATCAGTCCTGTTGTATCTGGAGGACACTGTTTCTGACTCCTAGAATCTTTCTGCCTCCTCTTCAACCTGGCTCCCTGAACCCTGAGGGGATGGATTTTTAGAAGGACATCCTTTTAGGACTGAGGGCTCCAAAATCTGTCCAGTTATGGGTCTTTATGTTAGTTCACATCTACTGCGATAAGAAGTTTCTCTGATGAGGGTTGAGTGAGACATTAATCTATGCGTACAGCAGAATGTCATTGGGAGTCACTTTATTGCTCTGTTCCTTTAGCAGAACAATAGCATTTAGTTTTCTCCTAGGCCCATCCATGGGCTATCTAGTCTCAGGTTCTTGGTCACCTAAGCAGGGTCAGGCATGAGTTCCATCTTATGGAATGTGCCTTAAATCCAATCAGAGAGTGGTTGGTTACTCCAAAACATTTGCACCACTATTACCCTGGAATTTTTTGCAGGCAGGTTACCATTCTAAGTTACGGGGTTTGTACCTGGGTTGATGGCTACCTTTCTCCTCTGGTGGCATATAGAATACCTTCTTGTAACATGAATGCTAGTCAGGGGAGGGGTGGTGTGGTGTAAAGTTTCTAGGTAGACACCAACTTGACTTCTCCATGTTCACTGAGATATGTTGGTGCTGACTTCAGCAACAGGGCCTTACCATCAATTTTAATAAAGCATCCCAAAGCCTTGGCAGTAACCTGTCATGTTTAGGGGTTTTTACGGGGTACCTCGGGCAGTGAATCAAGTAGATCTAGCCCAGTCCTAGCACAGGAGGTTTCAGTTGGTAATGAGATCTGTCTAGTTGGGCACTGTCTCCTCCATTATGTGATGATGCCATTTAGATTCATTTCATATATGTGTATATTTTAGGAAGCTTCTATAGTAGTAGGTTTCCATATGCCTCCTCAAATAGACTTTAGTGTTAGCTGTCACTCCCATATCCTTTCCCTTCCCCCCTCTTCCATTTCCCTATGTATTCAATCCTGCCACTCCAGTCTCTCTTCCTGTCTCTCCACAACAACATATTCTATTTCTCCTTCCCTGGGAGATCATCTCCTTTGACCTACTCCTTTACGAGGCCCCTGACTTTTGTGGTTCTACAGCTTGTAGTGTGCATTCTGAAAGCTTAAAAGCTAACATCCACTGCTGTGGGATGTTCTGTATGGCAAATATGTTAATAAATAAAACACTGATTGGCCAGTGGCCAGGCAGGAAGTATAGGCGGGACAAGGAGAGAAGAGAATTCTGGGAAGTGGAAGGCTGAGTGAGAGAGACACTGCCAGCCACCGCCAGGACAAGCAGCATGTAAAGATGCCGGTAAGCCACGAGCCACATGGCAAGGTATAGATTTATAGAAATGGGTTAGGTAAGATATAAGAACAGTTAACAAGAAGCCTGCCACGGCCATACAGTTAGTTTATAAGTAATATAAGCGTCTGAGTGATTATTTTATACGTGGGTTGTGGAACTGTGGGGTTTGGTGGGACCTGGAGAGAAGCTCTCTAGCAACAATCCACACATAAAAGAAAATATACAAATTTGTCTTTTGGGGTCTGGGTTAGCTCACTCAGAATTTTTTTCTAGCTCCACCCATTTACCAGTGAATTTCATAATTTATTTTTTTAACACTTGAATAATATTCTATTGTGTAAATGTATCACATTTTTATCAACCACTCATCAGTTGATGGACATCTAGGCTGTTTCCAATTTCTGGGTATAATGAATAGGGCAGTAGTGAACATGGATAAGTGTCTCTGTAGTAGAATGGAGAGTCCTTTGAGCATATGCCCAAGAGTGGTAGAGCTGAATATAGATGTAGATCTATTTCAAACGTCCTGAGAAACCGTCCCACTGATTTACATAATGTACAAGTTTGCACTTCCACCAGAAATGAACAAGTGTTCTTTCTCTACATCTTTACCAGCACAAACTGTCATTTATTTTATTGATCATGGCCATTCTAACTAGTATAAGATGAAAACTCAAAGTACCTTTAATTTGCATCTCCCTGATATCTTAGGGTGTTAAACATTTCTTTACATGTTTCTCAGTCATTTATATTTCATCTTTTGAGAACTCTCTGCTTAGTTATATATTCCATTTTTTCTGTCCATTTTTTAAATTCATATATTTTAGATATTAACCCTGTATTAGATGTGTAATTAGTAAAAATATTTTCCCATTCTATAGGCTGATGCTTTGCCTCAATAAAGGTGTCCTTTGCTGTGTGGAAGTTTTTCAGTATTATGAGGTCCCATTTATTAAGCTGATGTCAGTGCCTGTGTTAATGGTAATCTGTTCAGAAAGTCTTTTCCTGTGCCAATGAGTTCATGGCTATTCCCCACTTTCTCCTCTATCAGATTCAGTGTATCTGGTCCTATGGTGAGGTCTTTGATTTTGACTTTGGAGTTGAGTTTTGTGCATGGTGATAAGTATGGATCTATTTATATTCTTCTATACGCAGTCATCCAGTTTGATCAGGATCACTTATTGAAGATACTGTCTTTTTTTGGTGTATATTTTTGGCTTTTTTTTGTGTTAAAAATTAGGTCTCTATAGGTATGAGGACTTATGTCAATTTGATGGACAATTTGATTCCACTGATTTTTTTTTCTTTTTTAAAGAAAGGAGGAATTTAAAAAGACAAGAGAAGGCTCAGATTATGTGTCAGCACAGAGGACTTTGGAAAGAAGTCATGCTAGTGTCCTAAACTTCCTCAGGAGAGGAGAAAGCACATCCATTTGCTGAGTGATAGGCAGTATGCAGCTGAAGGATCATGAAGTGGGGCAAGCGAGCACTTGCTGAGGAAATTGTGGGGACCCACAAAGGCTTCTTAGTAAGACCTTCCTCAAGGTCATAGAATCTGAGCTTGCTTTACCTAGCAGGGCTGCATCATGGGATGATTTGGTCAAAGGCATGGTTACCAGGTGTTTTGAAGGGTCTACACTTGGCTATATGTTGTGCTTTGATCTTTAAAGGGGGAGGTCTTTTTGCCTCTTCCCTGGGTTGTGTATAAAAAGCCCATTACAATAAATCTTGAGGAGGCTGGGTGTTGACCCAGGGTCCTCTCAAAGCTATCCTGTGTCTCTGTCTTTCTCATCATCTAGGCCTGTATTTCTATCTAATATTTCCTCATTTCTCTCTCTTCTCCCCAAGAACCCTTCAACAGGTCGGAGCTGAACTCTGACAGGAAATAAAGTGGATCTTCAAAAAAAGATGATAATTAGAATTTTTGTCAAGTTGTAGTGAGACCAGAGAACATGACATGGAACTTAGGGTCATGTGTGACTGAGAAGGCTGATTAAGCATGTTCAAGTGAGAGTCATATGAAGTCAGAAGGGAGTGGGAGACTTGAAGAGTGAGCTGCAGGGCAGCTCTTCTGAAGAGATGGAGCACACACAGAAGACAGCAATCTAAGATTGAGAAGAGTGAGGATTCCACATCTGACATTAGGAAGTGACTGCCCGGACCAGGGTTAGCACTGAGAGAAGGCTGAGGGCAGTGCAGGAAGTGAGAGAACACAAGGTGAGATCTCTGGTTGCTCTGAGTGAGGTTAAAAGCCTGATGATGTCATTGAAAACAGGCTCCTCTGTCACTGAGGGTGCTAGAGGCATGTCCAGTGAGTGCTGCAAGGTTGGTGAGTCTTGGCAAGATTAGGGGTTACCCTGTCAGATCTACCTGATTGGAAAGCATGAAGTGGTGTGGACACCCCAAATGTGTAGCTCCTTCCTTGGTCTATTGGAGACTTCTCTATCTGTACTGTTCTGGTCTTCCAGAACTGAAGGTTGGCCTTGTTGCATTGGAAGACTTTGCAGTACTGTGATTTCACTTTGATTTCCTGCTGTGGTGTCCCAGTGCTTTTCCTTATGAATGATCCAGTCTTCACTTCTATCTCAAGTTCTCTGTACCAGGGCAGCAGGACTTGCAGATGGGTTCCACAAATCACATTGCCATTCCAGAGTCAACAGAGGTGCCTGAGGTCTGCTATTGCTGCCACTTTCCCTGGGGAGGGCTAGTGTGGACAAGTGGTTTTATGGTCACAGTCCTTGAATCTGGTACCAGAAACACCCAAGCCATCATGAAGGGACTCAAGTCAGTCAGGAGACAGAATGCAGGGGCTGAGAATGACTAGTGGTGGGCAAAGTGGGTACATCTCTCAGGATCCTCATCCAGCTTTCCCTGTAGGTGAGGTTTCCTGAGGTAGAGTTCATCTGAAGAACAGAGCAGCCCAGATGCACGTCAGAATTTCTCAACTCCTGGAAGAGTGAGAGAAGTACTACTAAAATTCTCACCAAAGCAACCCCTTCATAAGAACCAGCAGCTGCATAGCCCAGTTGGGTCTTTGACACATGTTCTTTCTGCAGGTATCCACCTTGTTTCTACTTAAGATTATGCATCATCTGCTAAATGAAAAGAACTGTTGTGTGGATTTACAAAGCATGGCTAGTCTGATCTCTCCCTGACAAGCTGCAGCCTACTGAGGTAACATGGCTAGGGTGTGTAGACCAAGATTTAGGAAAGGTCCTGTATCCTAGAAATGTGGTCCAGTCCACAGAAAATCAGTTTAAGAGACATGAAAATTTTAATTTCAGGCAGTTTGGAAGGTATGACAAGATCATTGTTAGAAAGGATTTATATTGCTTTGCATAAAAGTCTGTGTACATTATCATGGAGACAATTGGTACACCAGCCAATGTTCTTGTTCGAGGTAATGTACAAGGATGATGCTTCTCAGCAGGGGTTAGGTCTTGAGAAGTCTTGCTCACTTCTTGGTAGAAGTCAGCAGAAACGCGTCTTTCCATCTCAATAGAAGTTTTAATTAGTTGAGTACACTAACCAGTAACTAGGCTCTTAATGGAATTTCAAGTTGTTACAGTGTTTGTATCATTACCTTGTTCAACACGCCACTTCAGGTGGAGTGTGCATTCTAATCTGCCAAAAAGCACTTGGCTGAACGAAGCTCTTTAATCTACATAATTACTGTAAATACTGTGTTTAGTAGATTTTCACTTGGTGTTTCTTTTAAAGTACTCACTGGAAGTTTATCCAAGATCACTTGCTCATAATTATTTACCATTTTCCATATGAAAGTTATTAACCTTAATTAAAATGCATTTACAGTTAAACCTGAAGGGGCTCTTGTTGAAATTATATTGACAAATTGCATTACAAAGCCTCATAGTGGTAGCACACTTAACTCATCTCTTACACCAAAATTCAGAAACAGGTAACATTTGCATTTATATAAAAGGCAGAACTCTTAAGATATCTAACACAAAAAGACATTGTTTCTAGAGTACACAGAACCAGGAATAAAAAGAATCTTGCTGTGGACTTCAATTTGGCCAGGAAATCATCTTCATAACTTAAAAACTGACAAGAAGGGACTAAACTGACTTTGATGTAGCTCAGTTTTGTAGAGAGCCACCCTCTAGCACCAAATGATACCTTTGGCTCTAAAAAGTTAAATTTATCTCTGTGAAAATGATTCTTCCATTTGCAATTAAATTTAGCCACGTTGTGACAAATACAACTGGGAGAGAGTCCCAACAGAAGAATATGTATTTTCTGGAGCTGCAGAAAGATCTCTGTAACTTCTGGGTGACAGCTGAAAGTCAACGACATGAGGAGCAGGAAGTATCTCCAACCCTCAGCTCTTCCATAGCAGCACAAAGGCAGGTTTCCACAAGGAAGCAGGCCTTACAGAATGAACTCCACCAGAATATTCTTTGACAGGCTTCATGGTCACATCTCCAAGGAAAAGTGAACTCAGTCAGAAATAAAAGCACAGTGGGTATTTTGGTACACATTTCAATTTTTTATATAATATATTTTATACAGAAAATATTTTCCCCTACCCGACTCCTGGCGGATTCCCCACTTTAAACAAGCAAGCAAACAAACAAACAAAAAAGCCACAAACTAAACTAAACAAAGCATGGAGTCCATTTAGTGTAGGCCAACTACTCCTGAGCAAGAGGCCTTCTCTGGGATGTGGTTAACACACTCAGTATCACATCACTCAAGACAACTGATTTTCCCTGTCCACCCAGCTATTGATTGCAAATAGTTCCTTGGTTAGGGGCAAGACTTTGTGTCCACTTCCCTGTCTCCAGAGCACTGTGTTTTTCAATTGATCAAATTATCTTTATTAAATTATTACCAAGTTATTGCCGAGGAGAGCCAAGCCTTCGGTGTGACCGGAGGAGAGACCTGATTTTCTGCTCATCATTCCCACAGGCTTTGCAACAGCTTCCAGATCTGATATCCCATTTCCATTTCTGCTAGTTTTCCAGCACAAGGCATATGGTAATCTACAAATATCTTTATTAAGTAACTCCAACCTCTCTGCTCACTCATGTTTGCTACGTTAAGTGTGACTCTCACTGACTATCTGTGGTAGTTCTCTTCTGCCCAGTCCCACCAGAGCCAGATGTGCCAGGGGTGCAGCAGGATCATCCAGCATCAACCCCATCTCACCCATCATTTCAGCTTCTGCTCTTCTCTAACTGGACCTTGTCTAGGTAAGTGGACCACGGCACTCACCTCACACTACCCTGCCTGGGTCCTCCTCGCCGCTTTATCTGTGTTGTTTCTTTCCGTTGGAAATTTCACGACTGAAAACTTTTATTGAAATCTGCCAAGCCAAAAAATGTGTATGGGAATTTGGTTCTCTCTGTTCTCTGAGGTCCATTTAGATTAGCACCGAATTCTCTTCTCCATATATTTTCTTTTCACACATTTTGCCCCCTTAATGTAATTTGGAAGCCCCTGGGGGGTGGGGTACTGCAGAGAGATCATATGTTCTATTCCTTTTCTCTCAGAGTCCATATGCAATAAACATGTGACTTGATACACTAACAGATGTTGGCACACAGATTGTTAGTTCTGTGTTAATACACAGCGGTACTCATTTGCCTTCTAATGGTTTACTTGATTTTGTTTAGGACAGCAGTGTGTCTAAGGACAGGCTACAGTCTACATTTTTTTTTTTTTTTTTTTTTTTGCGAAAATGATTAGAGGATCCTCCCGGGCTCCCTTTGAAGCAGGCCGACATGCTTGGGAACCCTGATACTTTTGTCTTTTATGCCTTCCTCATGCTTCCTATTTGAAAACTGGATATACAGGCAGAGTTCTTGCAGCCACGTCACATCATGAAGTGACATTACTTAAAAGGAGGAAAGCCACCGAGGACAGGAAGGAAAGCCAGGACTGCAGGGTTAGGTCTCGGGTGGTAGGTCTAAGCTCTTGGTTTATTTTAGAAGGAAGGGATCCTGATTATTCCCAGCTATGCACATCCCCTAACGTATGTCAGTACCGATAAAGGATGTTTGAGTAGAGGACAGCATAAGGGGAGAGAGATCATCAGCTCTTAGTACAGGCAAGAGAAGGTTAAAGAGGGAGAAGTCTGAAAACTGCATCAAAAGACGCAGCAAAACTCCCCTTGGAACACCCATTGTGTCGCCTGTACCTTGGGAGGCTGGAGGATATGGGTTTAGGGCTTGGGTGTACCTGGACTCCCTAGTCTTAGTCTCAGAGGAGGCTATCCTCAGAAGAGTAAGCAGGAAGGGACTGCCAGGGGATTTTCACAGTGTCATATGGGCTGGAGGCTGGTTCAACTCTATACAGATACTATTAGTTTAAAAATCATAGTCAAGTATTGTATTACAGGACTGAAGCTCTGTAGCTCACTCAAGGAAGGCAAGGCTCGTCAATAACTCACTGCGTATATGACTAGCAACAGGAGCAGCTGTCCCTGAGTTAATACACATATTCACCCAACCTAAAAATTTACAGTTGTTAAAACAGTCTCATAAATGCTGTCTCATATGCAAAGCTTAAAACTTACCTAGAGTCACTAATGTTCAACATTTTCCTACATATTATTTGCCCCGTTCTCTCTCTGTGTGTTTCTGTCTGTCTGTGTAGATATAGGTATATAACATATTTTTGACAAATTACATGGTATTATGACACTACATGCCTAAATATTTTAGCACACTTCTTTTAAGAACCAAAACATCTTCCAACATATAACCAGATACCATAATTTCATTCTTGGTATTTATAAGGGGTAAGGACTACATTTATCTGTGGGTATAAGCACAAATGTTTAGAAAGTAGTTGGGGATTGTTTGATTTAGTAAACTGGTGGTTGTAGGTTCTCCTCCAATATCCATAACTTCACTAGCGCTGAGTTGATTTCCCGGCATGGTTTCCCTCTTGTTGATTGGGACTTAAGACCAGTTAGAGAGCTGTTGATTGCTTCCAAGGTGTGTGTGCTACTACCGCCAAGGTGTGTGCCACTACCACAGGGTTATCATGCCATGATAGTCATTGATGAGGTTCAAAGGCATAATATCTGAGTAGGGCTGTGGGTTGCCTTTGGAAGCTTGCATGGTGCCTTTTGGTACCAGGAAAGCTAGTTCTCATGGAGGAAACATTCAGGGCATTGACTTCTTTGAAGAATAAGACCAATAGCTTGAAAAGTGTTACACAAGTTGATTTTGACTTATTGGTTCTTTGCCATTTTCCAGGTTCAATATAAACATTTTCTTTCAAAAATGCTACATAGACGATATTGTGACACCCTCAGCACGCCACATTAGCAGACAGTGTCAGCTGGTCCTTGGTGGACACAGAAATGATTTTGATGTTTTCTAATACTAATGCTATCAACATGCTAATCCAGCATTGCTCAGGTTAGTCACTGTCCTCAGCATGCACTTTTAAAGTCACATCTTAAGAACATATCCTGTCCAATTTACAAGTCTCCTACATTTAGAGTAACGAGAGGAAACTTGTCTGCTAATTTGTTACTATTCCTGGGAACGCCGTGGTCACCTCATCTGCTGTTCCTTTCCATGGCCCTTATTAGACCTCAGGACCAGTGTGCCAAAGCAATGCCAGCAACCACAAACCGGATCCTGTAAAGCTGAGCTACTTAAAGGAAGTGTGAGCAAGAGACAAAGACAAAGGAAGACACAGGACTCCTGGGTGCTCAATCATCTCCATTTTCTTTTATCTAATGTGGCAAGAGGTAAAATGTTGACCTGACCAGTCAGATGTGAGCTGAAGACGAACTTAGGAGACCCTCGCTGCCCTGACATCCTTTGTTACTTCGAGTGAGTTGAGGCCAGGCTGTGAACCATGTAAATAAAAGGCTTCCAGGTTAATGAAAAGCATCAACACCATTTGAAAATCCGGACAGAGGGTCATGGCAACTCCCAGTCTGAAGAAACTTCATGCATCTCAGTAATGAAGTTTAATGACGCTGGTCGTTTTAAACCACGAGTCTGCGACTGGCCAACAGCTAATGGTTTCCTTAACAGAACTTTCCCACAGCTGAAACACAGCAAGGGCTCTTAAGCTGCATGGGAAGCCACATCATACATGAAATATAATATTTCACATGCCCCAATCCGAAGGGGGGAGTTTGTGAAAGGGGCAGTAAACATTTCTCCCAAGCTGATGTTTTTATTAGGTGATGGCATGCTTTGTGCTGCGTTTCATTAATTATCTGCAAGAGGAACTCTCTTTCAACACCATGTCAGAGCTGACCTATTGCAATCAAGTGATAATCTAAAACTGAGCTGCCAAATATCTTCTCTGTCTTTCTAGGGAAGTACGCAGGCAATGAAAGCTGACAATTTAGCTACCACTAACCCTGGAAAAGTTCACATTTCTGAATACAAATCATGGATATTCTCCATATCACTTCTAAAATGACTGGTCCAGTTGTTTAGAACAGCAATGTAGGAGCAGGTAGATTTCTGAAACAATATGAATTATTCCCGTAGTACATGCAAAAACCAAACAGAAAATTTTCCACATTGATAGATTCACAGTAATCCTTGACATCCACTCAAAACTGCAGTAGAGATGATGTGACAGTGACATAGTACACGGACGTAAGATATGCCATGAGTCAAACCGTACTAAAGACGTTCTTGCCTACACCCAGAAGTACGAAAGATGCCAAGGCCAGTATGAGGCAATGGGATGTTCAGAATACAGAGAAAATTTCCACACTGAGAAAAGCCTTGAACCAAACTATTTCAGATAAAAATCTTATCAAGGAATAACAATCTAGCTGATAGTCAAATCATCACATTTGCCACACCTCTCTTCTGCCAATAAATACCACTTGTGATTGGTTTCTACCTATTCTTATAAAATAATAGGTATCCATTTAGACGTCCTCTTGATAGGCAAGACTGGGAATTTAGCAGAAATATGAACTCGGAGATTTATGGGACAGGATATTATGATCATACACCGGCGTCTCCCAGTTCTTCAGAGATCATAATTTCTGCCTCTGTTTATTATCCAGTTTATGGTTGGAGTATAACAGATGATTCATTTTTAATGTGATAAATGTTTGGGGGGGTTGTTTGAGGGAAATAAAAGTTTATAGTTCAGTCTTGGACATGGGTAGTAAACTGGAGTGTGAGGCGATATATTTCTAAAACATGGTGATGGGGACATTTACTTATCTCTCTGTCTGTGACTCCAGCAAAGAATGAATGATAATGTTTACATCAAATACCCCAATTCACATTATTTTCCCTTTCCACTCAGGGAACTTTTTGAATCTTAATTTTCTTAAAAAGATTCAAACTGCTGTTTTTTAGGTGTAAAAGGAATTTACAACTTATGTGAAAACATTACTTGCTAAGTATATAAAATACCAGGGAGCAACATATGAACAAAAATATCTCATACCAGTAAGAATCATAGTCTGAGACAAGAATAAAGCTTTGAAATGCTAACAGTCTCCGTATTCATAATGTCTCTCACATGAGACAGGATTTTAATTCCCATATTTATCTGTCCATCTGTATATCTGACAAATGATTTTGAGCTCATATAAAATGTCAGACATAGTTGGAGTAGTGGTGACGGACAAAATCCACAGCCGACAGAGTTTATATGTGAGGAAAAGAAATGAATTATTGACAAACGGGAAAACACATAGGCATGTCATTTTCAAAATTCCTAAATTCAAGTTTTAAAAAAAATCACAATTTTCTCATAAGGTTGTAGCAAGCACATCCAACAGCAAAACTTTACCTGAAAAGAGTTCCTGACTACAAAGTTTGAGTCACTGCGTTTGCTACAGGACACTGCCACAGACCCTGTTAGGGATTCACTTTGTAATATATGTTATAAATGACCATGATATACTTCAGTGGAGTGCAAATGTTTCTGAATTCTGAAAAATGCTGTTTCTTAAGAGTTTTAATTAAGGAATTGAGTAGGGTATATAGCACCATATTGGGTAGTAAATGAGCAAATAAGGAAATTTTCTTTTTCAGGTAAACATCATTTTATGCATAGGTGTGTGTGCATGTACACACACACGCATGTGCATGCACACATGCTCACACTCAAGGGCATGAATGAACACACACACTAAGGCTAGATGTGGACCTCGTGTGTCATTCCTCAGGAGATACCCCCCTTGATGTTTTGAGATAGGGTCTCCCACTGGGACCTGGGGGTCACTGATTAGACTAGGCTGTCTTGTTTCTCCACTCCCCAGTGCTGGGATTTAAAGGGTATGCCGTCATGCCTGGCTTTTATTACACAGGTTCTAGGAATTGAACATGGGTTCTCTTGCTTGTGTGATGAGCACCTTACTAACTGAACTATTTTCCTAGCCCATTCATGCTTTTATTAAAATACTCAGTTGCCAGACAAGTTGTATATTTTTCAGTGGCTTAGCCTAAAACCTTAACCGTCACTGGTTTGCGTGTTAATATTAACTTTATCTACTAATGAGGCAGAAATGAGATTCTGAAGTGCCCTGTATTCAGGAAAATAAATCTGGAAACAGAAGGGTGTTGCCCTGGCTAGTTTCCTGTCAACTTGGCACAGCTAGCGTCATCTGAGAGGAGGGAACCTTAGTTGAGAAATTTCCCCTATAAGATTGGGTCATAGGGCAGCCTATAGGGTAGTTTTTTAAATTAGTGACTGATCGGGGAGGGCCCAGACCATTGTGGGTAGTGTCACAACTGGGCAGGTGGTCCTGAGTTCTATAAGAAAGCAGGCTGAGCAAGCCATGAAGAGCAAGCCAGTGAACAACACTCCTCCATGGCCTGCGCATCAGCTCCTGCCTCCGGGTTCCTGTACAGTTTAAATTCCTGCC
This sequence comes from Peromyscus melanophrys, assembly GCA_902168415.1. Classification (NCBI taxonomy): domain Eukaryota; kingdom Metazoa; phylum Chordata; class Mammalia; order Rodentia; family Cricetidae; genus Peromyscus; species Peromyscus melanophrys. Next base: position 6,673 of record CABHPR010137264.1, on the reverse strand, counting down.
TTGACTTCCCTTATTGGACTGTGACTTGGGATATATAAGCCAAATAAAGCCTTTCCTCTCCATGTTGGTCATGGTGTTTCATCACAGCAATAATAACCCTAACTAAGATAGACGTCATACACTGAAGAAATGCCACAATCACATTATTCTGCCTGGGAGAGCGGGATGCACCTAAGGAGTGTTGAAAAATGAAGAGGCATTTGCAGTGGCAGTGACAGCCAGAGAGGACCCTCTATGAGGGGATTTCTATTTTCAAAGGCTTTCCACATCTGAGGAGAGGGTGTCCTATTTGCGGAAAAGGTAAAGCGGCGGCTGCGGCAGTAGCAGAGGGTGCATGGGAACAATGTGGAAAAAAAAATGGCATTTTAAGAAGGCCAAGGGTAGCCCTGCAAGGGGACTCTCAGGCACTGGAGTAATTGAAACAGTCCCTTTCCTGCTTTTTAAAAGGTGTTGTTCCAGGAAGACACCCTGCAAACAGTGGGAAGGTCATTACTGAACATGGATTAACTGTGGTAGGCAGGTCCCGGGGAAAGGATGACGAAGCCCGAACGGAGGCAAATCCAGCAGTGAGGGGAGAGCACACTTGGGAGAAACAAATATTGTGATGACCAAGGATGTGAAGTGGACGAGGAGGAGGAATCAGGGCGTCCAAACCGGAAGAGTGGGTAGAGGGAAACATCATGGATAGGGACACCGGGAGGTGCTGCAACAGAGCACACGCCCCTTTCCAGATGTTCTCCTTTTAAGTTCCTGCTCTAACTCAAAAAGTCAATGATGTTCTGCTTGACACAACTGTGGACCCCATTCATATGGCACAACGAGAATGATTTTTGTTTTTTTCTTGTACTTGGGGACTTTCCAATGGACGAGAAAAGAATTACACATTGAGTATATTCTCTATACTGTCAAGGCCCAGATTTGTTTCCAGTGTCATAAATCATCATAATTAACAACCTTTCAACTCAATGGATCCCAAAGCCCTTTCCAAATTGTGCAACCTTGGGGGTGAACTGCCTCAGCTGTCCAACAGCTGTCAGCAGCAGTCTGCAAGGGGGACAGAGCAGGGGGAGGATGTGGGGTCTCCATGGAGCTCCCTACGGCCTATGGGTTTGTGGAATGCAATTCCTCAAAATGGAACTTGGCTAGGAGGGGAACCCCATCCTCTCTTGGTAGAAGTGCCGTAAAGCCATGCTTATCCCTAAATGGTCAGCAGAGTCTTACACAAGATATTTGCGAACAGAATCAGTAACAGTCCTATGCTTTGGAAAACAGACTGTGTATTTCATCGGCATTGCTTATTTTGGTAATGACTTCTGTAGTACCTGACTCAGGGATGGTAGTTGAAAGCAGAATATTATTTCTTTTTCACATATTAATGGATTAATAAACCATGAAACAGAACTGAATCAGATGGTCTGGAATTTCACAAACATCCTATGCTAACATTTTGTGTGTGTGTGTGTGTAGGGTTAAGTTTGGGCATTTTGAAGGGTCATTTTTACATCTGAATAAAATCTGAATTTTTATCTCTGTTAGCGCTGGGCCCTTTTGGTTCATAGTAAACTCTCTTCCACAATTTATGAATTCTGTGTTTTCTGCCTAGTAAGTGCAGGATGTTTGCAAAGTCATAAGGTCTACATGGGGAATATGTGGAACTCCTAATGTATTCAAAGTTTTATGATAAATATAAATGTAATATTTTAAAAATATTTGTGTGTGTGTGTGTGTGTGTGTGAGAGAGAGAGAGAGAGAGAGAGAGAGATGCAAGTGTCCATGGAAGCCAGAAGAAGGCTCAGATTCTTCCCTGGAACTGGAATTGTGAACTTCCCAATGTGGGTGTGGGGCACTGAACTCAGGTCCACTGAAAGAGCAGCATTCTCTTAATCCTTGAGCCCTTTCTCCAGGCACCAAAAGTGATATCATATTATGTATAAGATAATATTAAAATGATCTTAGAATGTAGAACATGGTCGGTTGGGTTTGCCGTGGACTAGCTGAAGACCGTCCCTGGACAGCTCACACCAGTCTCTCTTGTGCCATTTGCATTTGTTCTCCCTGTATCTGGTGTGGAGAGAACTTCAGGGAGTCACTTCACGGAGCACGGCCATGGTGAGTGCTTTCCTTTGGCAAGCACTGGGACGACACACGTTTGTGAAATGACACACAGATTCAACCAATCGGATAGTGAGGGGGTAACGGTGACAGGGGTGCTTTTATATTTATATTTCAGAATAAGCAACAGCTATCACCTCTAGTCTAAGAAGAAATTCAAGATCACGGCACTACACTGGATATAAGCTGTTTTACTATGACCACTGTCAATGGGTACATAAGGCCTTAGTTCCTCTTATATCAGTTCAAGAAAAGAAACACCTCTGGGTTGTTCTTTGTGGACTCAGCACTCAGATGATCACTTTAAGTGATACAAAATGAAGTAGACAGGAAGTCAATCCAGATCTCTGAGGACCTTGAAATCAGTATCCAGAGCTGTTTCCTACTCAAACTCAGATTAGGCCTCAGCAAAAGTTTAGGATCTGATAATCTGCTCAGTTGATTTCTCATAGCCTAGAGCTTGTGGTGTTTTTCTTTTTTTAAAGGACAAAATTTCATGCCTAGTCTGTCCTTGAGCTCACTACGTAGTTGAGGATAGTCTTGAACTCCTGGTCCTCCTGTCTCTACCTCCCAAACTCTGGGACTTTGCAATACCACACACAGCTCAAGACATAGACTATCAAAGGCAATATTTTATTTACTCCTAGTATCTTACTAATATATCAGTTAATCTAGTCCACTCAGTTTAAACCATTATTTTTATACAGTTATATGCCAGTGTCTGGAAGCAAGTCATCAGGATATGCCGCCTATAACCACAGCACCTCCAGTCTGGTGTGGAGCGAGGTCAGTGAGGTAGGTGATTAGTCATTGGTGTATGAAGAGCTACAGGAGGAAAACAGGGGGCAGGGAGCAGTTAGCTGTGGTGGGGAGGAGATGAAAGATGATGTGTTTTAAAGGAAAGCCTACAGAAGGGTAAGTCAGCCAAGGGGATGAGAGGAGTTGAAAGAGAAGGAATCGAGTGTTCCGGGCAGAGATGCCAGCCAGAAAAATGGCAAGGTGAAAACTGGAGAGGGGCATCAGGGCTCAGAGTTCCAGGAGAATGGCAGTGGGGGAGGGCCCAGGAAGCAAAAGAACACTGGGGTCACATCATTCCTGCTCTGTAAGGAGGCTGGGGAGCTTGAGCTGTCCGAACCGACTCCGTACCTGAGAAAGAAAACAGGATATGCACGCGTGCTTCCAATCACATCAATTTGTATTTGCAGAAAATTTACAGACTGCCACCAGCAGCTGGCTTTCGATCTGAACCACACGGCTGTTGACACCTTCCATAGTTGGTGACGCAAGGATGCTACGGGAGTGGAGGACACCACTCTCATGCTGCAGATTACAAGAACAGAGACCAGGTAAATCATGAACCAAGTCACAGGGTTAGTAGGTGTTAGAATCCGTAATCAAACCCAGGCCTGTCCTGCTCCAAGCTTTTCCCGTACTGCAAGAGGCAGTACAAGAAGGGGAAAGCCTTGTCACCACCTTTCTCCAGGCAAAGGGATTTCATCCCAGAAAGCTACTTAATTAGATTTGACTGCCATTCCAGGGGAGTATGTGTAGTCTTTATGAAACAGTGACTGAGAGTCGACTCCTTGCTGTAACGTGTTAATTCCTCCATAGCCTGTACTCTCTAGGCAGCTAACAGAGCTGACAGGGCACAGATAGATTATCTTTGTCCCTGAACAGATTTTTAACACCATTCAGCCAAAAAGCAGACCAGGGAGTCAACATCTATTTAGAAAGCAGTATTTTGGTCTTGATTGTGCCCCATAGGACCCTGTCACTCCAAATACAAGTATAGAGTTAACACATAATACAGAGAGCACACACAGAGGCCATGGCAGGTGACAGAGTTCCCCGGTTTCCAACTATTTTTCTCCTCTGCTACAAATGGTAGTAGTGGAAATGGTGACTAAAGATCACAATATGCTACAGCCCTCTTTCAATAAGAAAGGATTTCAGGTTTAAAGTACAGCATATGCTCTGTGCAAGGAATTGTTCAGTATCTCTGGTTTAAGGGAGAATGTTCTTATTATGAACATGCTTTGTTTGCAGGAGTCATTAATAGTTTATTAAACTTGGTCTTTACTATGCACAAAATGAAGGAGGTTAAGATTACCTGGGAGCCATATGCGTCACATGATTTGTTAGGGCCCAATCACACCTAATTTCAGTGGCTGAAGAAAAAGAGGCAAGCAATTAAGGGAGAGTTTGGCTAGCTTCTGTTCAACCCAGGGCGGAAACCCGCACAGCTGGAGACAATTCTAGGCAAATTGATCAGAATTCCATTACCTTAACTAGAGTCTGGCTAACAAGTTGATACCCACGAGTTTCCACAATCAGGGAGTGAGTATTTAAGAACCCAGGAAGGAGAGTCACATTGAATTGTCTCAAGAGCTCAAACCTAGATCATTCTAAGGAACAGGAACAGCTGTTAGTGTAGGGTGAGGGAGAACAATATTTATGAATAATGAGTAATAAACAAAATATTTTATATATAAGTTAGGAGAATTAAACATTTGAATGAGGTTGCTTATTAAATAAATTGATAAACTATTCAAAAACGGGGAGTAGTCTTCGGCAACCTTACTCTTAATGGCGTCATGTCTGGTTATCTAACGCCGTGTCTTCTGTGTTTGTTTGGTTTTTCCTTTGTTTTGGTGTTTATTCACCAAATGAGGAGTCAGGAGTCTCCCAGGACCCCGTGTGGAGCTGCTTTACAAATACTGGTGTTGCTTATCCATCTGTTAGTGTAGTGACCACATGCCAAAGCATCTTTTCCTAGGATAGCTCGGCTACTCTTAAGAATGTTAATCAATAATGAGTAGGGCACTTTGGAAGGATACCAAGCATCGCATATTGAACATTTTGAAGAGTAATTGAAAACACTGTTATATATTTTAAATACTAATCCACATCTACCCATCCCCCTTCCAATCCCACCAGCATTACAATTATTTTTGCAGTTGCAAAGCCCAAAGTACTGGGAAAACATGCATTGTTGATCCAACTGGACAGGCTATGGCTACGTTTTCTATTCTCTATTTCACGGAGTAAGAAAGACCACTCCCCATCTTCCTGCAGAGCAGAATCATTCACACAGAAAACAGCCAAGTCCAGTCAGTTTCCACCTCTCAGCAAAAGTGAGTTCATTTGCTTTTGGGGGTCTACATATTTTCTTAAATACAACATTGCTGTTTGGGAAAAGAAACTACAACAATCAGACACACCTGTGCAGTGTCCTGTGCTCTGTTCACACTTCATGTTGTGTCTTAAAGTGACAGGGTATTAAAGTGTCAGTGTAATTCCTGTGCATTTTGCAATAGCTGAAACTATAATTGCAGTTCCTGGCATTGTGTAGTTGAACTCAGCTTCTTTACAACTCCCCAAATGCACATATTCTGTGAAATATGCAGTTTTCACAAAATTATGAAAGTTAAAAAAATTGAAGTATATCTTTACATAAAATTATAAATTCATATAGTCGTCTTCTGTGTGTACTTAGGGTATAGTCACAGTATCATTTGAGGTCTACCATCATCCGTTTGGTACAATACATGACATTTTGGAGTAAAAAAATCATTATGCTAATATTTCCAAGACAAACACATGGCCAACCACATTCAGTTTTAAACATATATATTAAAAAACCATACAGGAAACACTCCTAAAATTTTACATGGAAACCAAATATACTGAATTTGAATATAATGAATATCATAAACATGAAATGGGATCAAATTGTTTCCATACACTGAAATAGGAAAATCGTAAATCTGCTAGAATGTATACCCCTAGTAATAAATTGCTACTTTCCTATTGCAAAAAAAAAGGAGTGCTTGGAAAGCAGTTGTGCAATAAGGTTGTCTCAGCAACCAAAACAGAGTATTACTAAAGACTGACAATAAAACCCAAAATGATGTGAGTTCAATGGGGAAAGCAGGGTAATCAAATTGTTCATTTGAAAAGTATAATCATTAAGTTAAGAATCAGATTCTACTGGGCTATGCTTCCATTAATATCTCCCTACAACAACCCTAAAGTTACAAAATCCAAGAATTTGCCCGAGTGAATGCATCGTGTTCAACTAAAGCATCTTCCAGGCAGTTGTTGGGATACGGTTGGCACAGACCACGCTTCTGTTCATCACTGTCTTACAAACACTTGGAGCTTGCTGACATGTGGTGCTTTTTAAGACAGGTTATGTCTCTGTGTCAGGATGTTCACTTCCAGCATCTGGAAATCTGTCAGGTGCTCAGCAGTTTCAAGACCACCTGGGTTCCCTTGCTTGCTCTTGCTCCCAGCCCAGCTATCAGTTTCTGTCGGTTCCTGCTGACCACTCACGCTGGAGAAGCCCTTTTCTTTCTCTGCCCATATAGACATCTAAGCATGCACGCACCCTACTCAGCAGCTGGTTATAAAGAAAAAACAATGTGCTGCAATGGCTGTAGCTGTACTAACATGGCTATTTTTGGTTCTGTTGGGCCAGTGACAAATACCACAGCTCTTTAATGGTCTGACCTCTGGGATTTTCATCAGGCAACACCCTATTTATTCGGAGGTCTTAGGT
>CABHPR010137263.1:8358-27707 GCA_902168415.1 Peromyscus melanophrys | reverse complement strand
ACCACCACCACCACCATCACCACCACCTCCATCACCACCACCACCACCACCACCACCACACCACCACCACCACCACACCACACCACCACCACCATCACTATCACCAGCAGCAACAGCAGCAGCTTCACTGGCCTGGTTCTTTGGAATTATTTTGACTGTATTTATCCAAAGCAGCACCCCTCTGTTCCCGCTTATGTGTCTTCTAGCTCTCCATCTTCATCTTTCCCAGGCATCTGGATTGTACAGCACCTTTTCACAAACTCCCTGTGCTGAGAGAATGGTCCAGTGGGGAAGAATGCCTGCTGTGCAAGCATAAAGACCTGAGTTCTAATTCCAGCATTCACATAACCACTGGGTTTGGGGCTGGAGAGATGGCTCAGTGGTTAAGAGCACCGGCTGCTCTTCCAGAGGACCTGGATTTGATTTTCCCATATGGTGGGTCACAGCTGTCGGTAATTCTATCTAGTTCTAGGAGATCCAGCTTTTTCTTCTGACCTCTGAAGACAGTAGGCACACACGTGGTGCACAGACACATGTAGGTAAACTGCTCTTGCAAATAAAATAAAATTAAAAAATGAAAATAGAAACCAGTAACCCTCCAGCACTGTGGCAATTGGAGACAGGAGGATCACTGTGGCTTTCGGACCAGCAGCCTGGTTTTGGGTTCACTGAGAGACCCTGGCTCAAAGGAGAGTGTTAGAATGGGATACCTGGTGTCTTTTCTTGCCTCATGTGCAAACCACTGCCCCCAGATACTCATACACCACAGCCCCTGAAATAAAAATGAATAAATAAAAAGGAAAAAAAACCCCCAAAAAACCAATGACACAAAACTCCTTCCTTTTGTAATGTAGTCAGCTGGATGGTATCTGAGTGCTCATTCGCTGCTCTGTTCTCCTCTGCTCTCCAATTTGACGGCCTAAGACCTCTCTGAATAAGTTAGGTCAGGTATCACTTCCCACACTAGCTTGGTTATCACCTCACCTAGACTTGCACAGCATCTCCTGTTTACTTCTATCACTGTTTCTACTAATTTGCAACATCATGTATTGTTGCTTCAGGCTGGTGGGCTAGACTCTTAAGAGCAGGAACCATGTTTTCTTTCCAGTGCCTGAGATGCACTGGGAACGAAAAGATATGAACACAGATGTTTTGTGGATGTTATCTTTTATGCTCTTAAATTCTTTATTTGCCTCAAAACAGCGATTTTCAGTGTGGGACTTGACAATCATGTAGGTGTTCCCAGGACCTGAGTCCTTGGTTATTCCTTTGAGCTCAGTTGCTCATTTTCTAGTTAATGAAATTTAGCTGATTCCAGAATATGTTGCCTTGCTTTAATATATTAAAGGGCAAGAAAGAGATATTAAAAAGGCAGTTTTCTCTGATTCTGTACACCACATTTAGAGAAGAGTTAATAATGATGCTGCCTTGTCTGGAATCATTTCTCTGACAGACCATGTGACTTGTTCATGGGATTGGCTTAAACTCAGAGACTCACAGCTGAGAGGTGAAGGAAAGATCATAACATAGGTAAGGAAAATGTGCTTATAACAAGACCTAGACCTTCCCAATCTCTCTGAGAATTAGATTGTACACTACCCTTCTTCAAAGCCTCACAACCCTTCACTCATAATAGACACATCAAAGGTCGGGATAGCTCTTCTTACTCTAAAGTGATTTTGATCCTTTGATTTTGGACAGCTTAGGAAATAGATGAATATAACATGTACTCCCAGAGAAGCCAGACCAAATGATCTTAGACCAAGAAAACTACAGATTTAGTTAGCACGAGAGGCTTATGTAGACTTAGGGAGGAAGCCAGAGAGAATTTTTATAAGTCTAGATTCTATGTAGAATTGTCCAAATTGTACTTAACTTTGAAATTCCTTGGTAAGTACAGAACACTCTTAAACATGTTCTTAATCAGCTTTAATGGGTCCTGTGCCTTATGGGAATAGACTGAGAACAACTGAAGTGTCCTGGAACCAGTAAGTAGTTCTCTGAAGAATTTTATTATTATTACTACTACTATTATTGTTGTTGTTGCTGTTGTTGTTTTTGTGTGTGTACATGTTTGCAGAGGCAAGCAGAGGGTGTCAGATCCCCTGGAGCTGGAGTTATAGGCAACTGTGAACCACCTGAGGTGGGTGCTTGGAACCAAACTTAGGTTCTCTGCAAGAGCAGCAAATGCTCTTAACTGCCAAGTCATCTTGCCAGCCCCAGATTCCTACTTCTAATAAAAGCTGCAAGAACTGGAAGGAAGTGTTAGGATGAGTGATCCTCTAGGTCACAAGCAAGCTGCAGGGCATTGTTACCCTAGAAAAGAAATGCAGATGAACTCCTGGGCAACGTTCTGGTCCTGTAGTGATCTTTGTGGTCAAGTGTAAACAGAGATCCCAGACCTGGGAAGAAGGACTCTGAGCTGGCATGGAGTACAGCTGGAGTGGGAGTTCATAGTTTAGTGGGAGGCGCAGGTACACATGGGTGGTTTACATGAAGTGACTTGTACAGGGCTCTTTCCAAGGCGCTGAGACAGGCTTAGAAATATTACAGTATTTTTCCTCCAGGAAGCCCCATTTCTCACATGCATAACCAAATTGCATGAACTTCAGTGCTCATAAATCCTAGGCTAACGTGACTAACAGGTACAAACGACAATTATAACATGTTGTGATAAAGAATCATGAAGGAGTTTCTACAGTTCTACAGAAGAAACACTGAACAAAGGGCTCCTGCTCAGGGCAGCATGTGAGGGTGATGGAAACGTTCCCCAGAAGGGCAGGAGGGTATAAACATTGTGTATGTCCTCATCTTGCTGTTCTGGGGCTATTTTCCCTGGCATACATTGAGTAGCCCTTAAACATTTTGTTGAACAAATAAGAACGTATGTATGAAAGGACTAGTGATATGACGGAGTCACTATGGTGGATGGTGTGGCTAGAGAGCAGACAGGCAGGCAGCAAAGCCCCCCGTGTGTGTTACACTATACTCAGGCTTTGAACTGCCCTGGAGGCTCTAGCTGATCCATTGGAACCTTTCAGTCAGGAGCACTGTAACCTAATTTGGCTTTAGAAATATCATCCTAGAAACGGCATGACATTTGAGTTAGGGAAGTAACGCAGTAGCCAGGAAATGATTTGGAGTCACTGGGAGCAGAGCAGACGAGGCACGGCTAGCATTCCTGGGACTGGGCCCAGCTAAAGATTTAGGAATTCATTTGTTCGCTCCTTGAGTGCCTATCGTGTTTCAGGATTTGTGTTAGCTAGGGTTAGAACAGTGAGTAGAGAGCACTCGCTGCTCTTGCAGAGGACCTAGATTCAGTTCTCAGCTCCCAGACCCATTAGGCAGCTCACAACTGCCTGTAACTCTAGTTCCAAGGAATCTGACGCCCTTTGGCCTCCACAGGCACCTCACATAGGTCTACAGACATACACGTAAATAGAAACGATAAATATTAAAAACAAATATGTAAAGCTCCTGCTTGAAGCGCATGAAAGGCATAGACAAGGAAGCTGGAAATGGCAACCTGTGTTGTGATAAATGGTGTGAGAGAAGAAATGTAAGGTTTTGTAGGGGTGCATAAGAGAGGATGTGTAAAGTTGAAATGAGATGACTAAAAGCTAGACCAGTGACGTACTGGTGTGGCAGGAAGGGGAGGGAAGAGTTCTGGCTGTTCAAGGTTAAGGACCACAGACCATGAACCATACAGTCATTATTGGAGCCATGGCCTGAGAGAGAAGGCCCAGGTACTCATGGGAGATAATGTTTGGTCTGAGAAGCCAACTGGACACCTGGATGGAGATGAAAGGTGTGTGGACAGGGAGTTCACCAGAGAGGCCAAGGCTGAAGATACAAATTTGGGAGCATCAGGGTAGTTCTTGGGGCCATGGCTATCCTTGCGATCACTCAGGCAGTGTAGGTAGAAAGAGCATGGATGGAGATCAACGACACATTCTTCCAAGGAGCCAGGGGAAGCTGTAAAGTCTTGGCAAGAGACTAAGGAGTGACGGTCTGGGAAGAGGGAAGACCTAGAAGAACACAAAGCCAGAAAACGACCAGGAGGAACCAGGCAGAGGGAGGCAGAAACAGCAAGGGGCAACCAGGTTGAGCTCTTGCTGAGTGTCAGCAACAGCCTTATTTTGAGGAGTGGGTGGGCAGTGAATGGGTAGGGGCTATGCTGGAGACGGAAGCCAATTAGTTATACTTGCTAAGCAAGTGTTCTACCATAGAACTACATAGTGACCCACCCCACCCCCTTTCTGTGGTTTTCTGAGACAAACGTGCAAAGTAGTCTAGGCTGGCTTAAACTTAATCATGTGGCCTTTTGATCCACCAGTCTGTGCCTCTCGAGCACCATGGTTACAGGCATATGCCACCAGGTCCAGTCAATTTAAAAAGTTTTAATGACAGATTTCAGTGGTGTGTATTAGGCACACTCATTGCACTAAACAATGTGGGTGTTACTGAAGATGTCTCAAAAGCAATTTTAGAGAAGAGCTTGATGGCAGGAACCAGACTGAACAGGTTATGGGAGATAATGGGGAATTCTAAGATGTATCTTGCCAATGTCTCCATCGTGATAAATGTCCACATTAGAGGGGTTTGGTGAGCTATCACCCTTCACAAGGTTTTCCGAGCACCTAATGGACTTTTGTGTGGGAAATGTCCCTCGCTGAGGTCATAGATGATAGCGGAGACTTATGCTCAGTGTGTTGGGTAGACGGGAGAAGTGCTGTCGTCTCTCTACTGAGGATTTATTTTCTTATGTCCCCGGGTCTTCCTCTTATATCCTGGACAAAGGACCATGAAGAGCAGGAAAGGGGGAACTTGGAACTTTCCAGGCCTCCTGTGGGGATTCTATGAGAGAGAGAAGAACAATTCAAGACCTTTGTGTTTCTTGTGGCTCTATACAAGATTTACTGTTCACATCAAGCCAGCCTGTTCGGTCTTTGTAAAGTATTAGTGTTAAGAGAGAGTTCAAGTTCCCTGTTGTAGCTCTCAGAGGCATTGAATGAAACCAGCATTTTTTAGTGTCTGAAAAACAAATACTGTTCAATAGTTTTAAAGAACTCTAGTGAGCAGAGGGCTTATGAATGTTAGAAAATGACATCTGTAGATTTTGAAAGCATTTTAGCTTCACATAATAGATACAAATTGACCACAAGAGAGGCTGTGCACTGTGGTGGCGAAGAGCCCGGGTTCTGGAGTGAGAGATCTGTACTCAGATTGCAAAACCACGCTTAGTAGACGCGTGTCTTTGGGGATGAGTTCTTAATAGTCCCAATTCTGTCTCCTTAGGTGTGAAATGATGAAAGTAACGCATATAAAGTTCTTTGCATCGTGATTGACATCGAGTCTGTGTAAATGTCGGTTATTACATTGTACAAGACGACAAGGCTGTTCAGTGCTGGCATCCACACTCTACGTCCTTTACATGGCACTCTCTCCAAGTGTGTAGTCACAGGCATAGTGAGATGCTGCATGGTTTTCTGTATTATTTAAGATCACTGGCTAGTCTGCAAATATATACTCCTTTGTCTTGCTATTGGCTCCTTTTAACATTCCCAATTCTTTCTATTTATCCATCACACCAGTTCACTCTTGAAGTGTCTGAGCTCCACTTTCAAATGAAAGAAATCCAATTCAAACACATCCGAGTAAGGGATGATATGTTGAAGGAAAGGTTATGTAATCGGGAACGTAAAGGCTGGAGAGACAGCTCAATGGTTGAGAGTTTGGGAGTTATGGGAGACCTGACCTTTCCTAAACAGAAATGGAGGAGGAGTTAACTGGGGGTGAGATCAGAGTGGGTGGGGGAGGGGGAGGGACCAGGAGGAGAGGAAGGAGGGGAAACTGTAAAATAAATAAATAAATTTATTTAAAAAAAAAAAAGAGTGTATACTGTTCCTGCAGAGGACCTCAGCGCCTAAGTTGGGCAGCTCACAACTGCCTGTAACTCTAGCTCCAGGGGAATCCAATGCCTTTGGCCTGTGTGAGCACACACATGCACATATCCACACACAGACACACATAACTAAAAAACATCTTTTTAAAGGTGGAGTTGAGTGTTGATTCTCAAGAAATATTATTCCTTTGGTCTGTTTTTTTCTCTCTCAATTTATTTTAATTCTTAAACACTTTTATTTGTGTAGGTCTTTGAGGTGGGTTGCCGTTAGAAGAAGAGAAAGTGATTGATGGGTGTATTAAAACAAACCAAGCTGCTGGGTGGTGGTGGTGCATGCCTTTAATCTCAGCACTTGGGAGACAGAGGCAAGAGGATCTCTGTGAGTTCGAGGCCAGCCTGGTCTACAGAGCGAGATCCAGGACAGGCACCAAAACTACACAGAGAAACCATGTCTCAAAAAACAAAACAAAACAAACAAACAAACAAAAACCCAAACCCCCCAAAACCCAAACCCAAGCCAAAGCAGACACAGCACCTGACTTTCTATACTCCCAGTTGGTCCATTTTCTTTCTTAGGACCTGGGAGTTTTTATTTTATTTTATTTTTTTAATTTCTTTTTCTTACCCACTAGAGAAAATTAATGACTAACTTTTGATGATGATGTTTTCTTTCTGGAAGTTTCTAGCTCTCTTCGTTTCCATTACAAATGCTGTCTTAGCTGTAATGCAGCTCCTCATGGCCTCACACCTGCTGTGGCAATAAGTTCCCATGCAGCTGCAGCCTCCTCACTTGGCCCCTGTGGCAACAATCTTCAGGAATTCTGTATGTAAATACAATTGCTTTTTCTTCTTCTTCTTCTTCTTCTTCTTCTTCTTCTTCTTCTTCTTCTTCTTCTTGAGACAGGGTTTCTCTGTGTAGCTGTCTTAGAACTCACTATGTAGACCTGGCTGGCCTCGAACTCACAGAGATCCTCCTGCCTCTGCCTCCTGAGTGCTGGGATTAAAGGCGTGCGCCACCACTGCCTGGTGCACAATTGCCTTTTAAGACAGGGTTTCAGAATTTAGCTTAGACAAGCTTGGAAGTCACGATGGAGCCCAGGCTGGCCTTGAAGGCTGCAATGCTTCTACCTCAGCCCCTCAGATACTGAGGATACAACCTAAGTCACCACACCTGGCTCTCTAAAAGCAACGTCTTAAGCCACTGACTATGTTACCATTATTGTAAAGTGATACTGTCAGCATTTATTGAACCCTGATATGCATTTTAAGGTGCTTTCACACATTGTCAGAGGTACTCCACTTAGAAGGATAAGTTTGGTATGTAGTATATTGGCTTTTGTTAGATTAATATGAAAATTTCCCCATAAACCTGTAAAACAGCAAATGCGTATCTTTGAATGAGTATGGAAATTAGGTTATAAAATCTTACTAGATAAATAGTGTCATTTAAAAAGTAAGCCAGCAGGGCATGATGGTGCATGCCTTTAATCCCTGCACCCAGGAGGCAGAAGCAAGCAGATATCTGTGAGTTCAAAGCCAGCCTGGTCTACATAGCGAGTTCCAGGCCAGCCAGATCTACAAAGTGAGACACTATCTTAAAAAAAACAAAACCAACAACAAACCAAAACAAGAGAGAGAGAGAGAGAGAGACAGAGACAGAGACAGAGACAGAGACAGAGACAGAGAGACAGAGACAGAGAGACAGAGAGAGAGCACCAAAAGCTAAAATTCTTGATGGACAACATAGAAATAAAGGTGTTGGGATATTATGGTGTAATATCTAAATGGTTGGGACCATGAAATAACGCCTTCTCAATGGAACAGGCACTGACAATTAATAAAAATTATAATTCCACCAACCAACAAAATTCTTGTGATTGCTACATGCTAGATAAAACTAAGCATTCTGTATATGTTATTTAATATTCACAATAATTCTATGAGGTATTGTGGTTGCCATGAAAAGGAACACATCATATTGCATAGCGTGATGGATTGACAACTCGAGCTTGATACACTCTGAATTCACTGTATTTACACAGAGGCCAACTCTCTATGGGCCATTCTCCACAACAGGGCTTCCAGCGGGGACTCTAGGGCAGGACTATTCTATAGACACATATTTGACAGCCACTTTGGCATGAGGATTTCCCGTGGCTTTGTTGGAATTTTCGTGCATGCAGTCTAATATTTATCCTTTCTTTCTCTGTGTGTCTCTCTGTGTGTCTCCGTGTCTGTCTGTCTTTCTGTCTGTCTGTCTGTCTGTCTCTCTCTCTCTCTCTCTCTCTCTCTCTCTCTCTCTCTCTCTCTCTCTCTCTCTCTCTATGTGTCTTCTTACATATTGATATCTACTTGGTCCACATAGTCCAAGAAAATATATTCTATGAACTAATTCTGGGTATGGTTCACCTGTTGCCCGATGGGCAAAGACTACTCCCTCTTGGGTGGCTAGCCACTGGCACACAGTGTCGGTGCCATTTCTGAAAGTGATCTGGGGAAGCTTTGTGGTTAAAGGACTGCCTTTGCCGGCACAGTGATTCATTTGTTTGGGACACATGGTGTGGCGAGGGCGATGCATACAAAGGCAGCAGAGCTTGTTAGTTCCTGCTGAACCGACTGATGCCATGCAGAGGGCTAAGGAGAATCAGAAGGCCCTTAGAAAGAACTAGAACTCCAGCAGGAGAGTCCTTCTATGTTGCAGTCAAGAGAGGACACAGACAAGCAGCCCAGATGACCTGGGAGGTGGAGTGGCGGTGCTCCAGAGACTGAGTCGTCAGTCAAAGAAAATCTATTGTGCTAAGTTCAGAGTCCTGCTTGGAGACACCTTGGACCCTGACATATGGGAAGAGACATCTGGATGAATGCTCTTGGGGATGCTGCCTCTGAAGCCTGCCTGGATGCCAAGACTGCAGGCATGGCCTGCTCTTCTTTAGTGAGCCCTGGCACTTGACATTTTAATAGATGTTTCAGATTCTGCCCTTTTCCCTATGGGGCAGCAGGCATTCCCCTCAGGAGCCCTACCTCCTCTACTACCAGGCCAATAATTCGGGGCTAAGCATCAGCACAACCTAGAAGAGGAGGCTGTACCTGGTAAGGGAGAAAAGATGTTGTATATGCTAGGATCTAAAAAACTTAACTGTCACACATTGACAGAAGCAAGATGGTATATCCAAGATTGTGTTTTGAGGATGTTTACCTTTTAGATGTGTTTTATTTTTATCCTATTTTATGTGTATGAGTGTGTTTGCTAGCATGTATGTGCACCACATGCATGCCTAATGCTAGCAGAGATCAGTAGAGGTCAGAAGGCATTAGATCTCTTGAAACAGGAGTTACAGAACATTGTGAGCTGCCATGTGAGTGCTAGAAACTGAACCTGGATCCTCCAAGAGAGCAACCAAATGATTTTAACTGGTGAGCCATCTCTCCAGCCCTTGAAAGTGTTTTCATATGGGCACTATAAGATTGGATAAACAAGAATTCACTGACTTGTGGGTAGTTGTATGTGTGTGTGCATGCAGGTGCACGTGTGTATGTGGGTGTATACTGACACAAGATTTAACTCCTTACTAAGAACCCAAGAGGATGGAGTGTTTCTTAGAGGCTTAAGAAGGTGATGGCCAGTGATGAGGGAAAGAGAAATGCTTGAGTATCCTAGAAGATAGTAGAGAGAATAAAGAAATGGAGGAAGATGGGCAAACAGAATGGCTACATTATGTGAAATCACAATAACACAGTTGATTGTGTTCTGTGGGGGAGCCTGGAGATACACCATCCACGAGGCCACCGCAGAAACACTGGTGAGAGGCACTGGCGGAACAGCCGTGGCTCTCCTTTCCGGTTCAGGCTGGCAGTAGGGGGAAGGTCACAGATCTGGGCTCTTCAGTACCACATAGGGAAGAAGAGCTCCCATGTAAGAAGCCATAATCATGTAATGACCTTCAAGAACAAAGAGGGGGCGGCAAGGGACTTGACCTAGAAGAAAAATAAAGACCCACACCATGGTGGATGTATACTGTGATGATTGCTCGGTTCTTTCTCCAAAGAGGCCTGTGAAGGGAAAAGCATTATCATAGTTATAATACATTAAGGACCTATGGGGGCCGGGCGATAAGTCCTGGATCAGAGTGGGCTGCTGTGTTCGTAGATGTTCCCTGTGATTATTCCCTCTGTTTCCGATTGCACTGATGTACTTGAATGTTAGCATAACTCTCACACTGGGTTCATGGCCACTGGAGTGAAAGATATTATAGTAAGGAAGGCCAAGTAGAAAGCTTTCAAACTGACCTTTCCTCCAATCCCACTCAAGATAGCAAATAGAAGTACTATTACATCCCTGGATAGATGCTGGAGAATGACCGAAGACTACCCTAAATTCTGGAAATGTTAATGATGGGAAAGTACAGTATGGAGCTTGTCTTGGTGGGAGTCGTAGTGAAGGCTCTTGAAGTCCTGACTACTGCTGCCTCTGAATAAATGGCCACATTCATTCCCATGCTTCCCATGCCCATGGTCTGCTTCCAGCCAGTGATGGAACACAGCAGGGTGGTACAGTGGCTGTTCTTCAACATGCCAGCAGTAGAAACCAGTGCTGAGCCTTTATTTAATACAGCATTCTTCCATCCTTCACAGTTCTGGGTTCCATTTCTCCTTTTGAGGGAGCTTCTGTGTGTGTGACATGGGGATTACTTCACCCTCACAGCTGCACCTTGGTTCTTTACCAGTGCAGCTCAGAGTATATGTGCATCCTAGCTTAATCTCTTCCTTCCTTCATCTTCTTCTGTCTTTAATGCCTTTATTCTTATCTCTATTGGATCATTTCCATATTCTTAGTGCAAAAAAAAAAAACCAACAACACAAAAAAAAACCCCACATATAAAACAAATTACTTCCTTTGTGCTACAAATCCCTCTTGAGTCAGGCTCTTCTGCTCCTCTGTCTAGCAAACTCCCCTCTTGGGAAGGCCCTTGCCAGCCTCCAGGCTGTGAAGCCAGCATGTTTCTCCATGCCTGATTTCCCCCTAACCACCATTATTGTAGTTGATCTCTTGCTCCTGTGACCATCCTGACAGGAACAAAGATATTCTAAAGAGACACATTTTTCCTTTCTGTAGCTGTCAGACTATTGAAATAATAGACCCCAAGAATTAGAATTTCCTGTGGAATCTCCAGCTGGAGGAAGGAAAAGGCTAAAGCCTGGTGACTCAGGGAAGAGATTCCAGTTTTGACAACTTATCGGCCATTGCAGGAGGGATTGGAGCCAAGGTAACGATGCTGGGCAGGAACGCTCGGCTGTGAATACCCTTTGCCTTTTGTTTAAAACTAAACCTATGTCAGGACCCCAAAGGTGGATTTAGGGGGGTCACTGGACCTTTTGTTCTCTTTCCCAATGTAACCACAGTGAATACCACCATCCCCTTTCTGTTGTCCAGGACCACCTGTTTAATTGTTCTATTGAGGGGCAGGAGCCAAGTCCCCATTAAGACCTCTAGGGCTCAGGCTCTGACTCCAACAACTCTGGTAACAGTCTCACCTAAAAGAAATAGGTCTTCACTGGCTTTAGGGACAGGACATTCTGCAAATTTTCTGCCTGTATCATGTGTGTTAAATTATCAGCTCAGGGTGAAACCTTCCCTCTCTCTGTGTCTACATCCTGTCAGGAGTTGTCAAACTGCTTCTGTAAAGGACCAGAGAATAGATGTTTTTAATTTTCAGGCCGTATGATTTCTATTGCGACCATTCAAGAAGCTATAGACACAACACACATGAATGTTGGATGTTGAATGATCGTTGTTAGGACTGCTACATTATTCAGTGCCTTACATTGTTAAAGAAGTAGTAATCTGTCAGCCCAGTGTTTCACTGTAGTTACCAGAGGTCAGCTTCCCATTACTGTGACGAAATGTCTGAGAGAATCTTAAAAGAAAGAAAGGTTTGTTTTGGCTTATGGTTTTGAGAGGTTTCAGTAGATGGTCACATGACTTTGTCGATTTGGGTCTGTGGCATTCCATTGGAGGAGCAGGTGGAGGAGGAAGACACATCATGATGTCCAGGAAACAAAGAAAGAAACAGGAAAAGGCAAGAGTCACAGTAGCCCCTTCCACACAGTATTTTTCCAATGACCTAACTTTTCTCCCACCAGCTTCCTCCTCCTCTGAAAGATTCCACCACTGTCCAGTAGTGCAACAGACCAAACTCCAAGCCATTGACACATGTACCTTTGGGGGACATTCAAGATCCATACTGTAAGCCAGGCGTGGTGGTGCACACCTTTAAGCCCAGGCAGAGACAGGGAGATCTCTATGTGTTCAAGCCAGCCTGGTCTACATAGTGAGCTCCAGGCCAGCCAGGGTATATAGTGAGACTCTGACAAAAAAAAAAAAAAATCAAAACTAAATCTTCTGTGATCATGACTAGAGCTTTGCAAGAGGAAGTTTTCCTTTCCTGTGTAACGAGGGCAGTGGGTGGCAGTTTGAAAGGTCTGTATGCACCTCCAGGCCTCACGCTCACTTCTGTTTGAAAGTGAGGGATTTGAAAGGCTCAGGCAGACCTCCAGATGAATACTAGTACTTAGCCTTTGCTGACCATCTGGGAGAAGGAAAGGGGAACACAGAGGCGGACAGCCAGTGGGGGGTAGAAGGAGACAAGGACAGCTTGTCAGTCAGGTCTGGGAGAGAGGGAGGTGACTTTATTGATCGGGATGATTAAATTCTCCAAGTGGGTTGTGAGAGGCAGCTGCACACAGAATAGAGGCAGCAATTAGAACTAATTACTGTTGTTGTCGATGGTTTGCATCTCTGTGGTACCCTGTATTTACAAAGAATTTTGTAATCAGTTATTAATGCTCCCTCTCCATAGCCTTGTGACATGGGCAACATGACTACAGCTTGTATTTGTCATCTGGGAAGAATCTGAGCTGCTGTGGTGCATACCAGACCGAGGAATCCAAACCCTCATAGCAGGCTTTCTACTCACTGAGTATTTTGAGAATCCAGATAGCAAGAACTCCAGCACTGTCCTTTGTGATTAAGGACACGAAGAACAACTCATGAAATTGACTCAGGCTTCACTAAACTAAAAGTGACCTCATCTACGGCTAGCTCACAACAGGGCTCACCCCTCTGAGCTTCTGTTTCTCCCAGGTTTTTAGAAATCAAGCTAACCACAGGGTCCGTATCACGAAGTTTTTATAAGTCAAGTGCTTTGTATAGACCCCAACATATCTACTTAATGAATGTCTGTCATAAATTCTGCAAGAGGGCTGGAGAGATGGCTCAGCAGTTGAGAGCACTGAATGATCTTCCAGAGGCCCCAAGTTCGAGTCCCAGCACTCATATGGCAGTTTACAACCACCTGTTACCCCAGTCCCAGAGGATTCAACACCATCTTCTGGCCTCTGCAGGCACCAGCCATTAATGTGGTACCCAGAAATACATGTAGACAATACTCATATACATAAAATAAATACATTTTTAAAGATTCCTCTAGAAAGTATGTGTAATAAATTTATTTTCCTTGCCTCCACTTAACTGCATTAGTATACCAGACTTAGGATAAAGAGTAGGGCTGGAGAGATGGCTCAGTGGTTCAGAGCTGATCTTGCAGAGGACTTGGGCTTGATTCTCTGCACCCATTTTGGGTGGCTTATACAACTGCCTGTAAACACAACTGCCTGTAACTCCAGCTCTAGGGGATGCAACTTGGCCTCCATGGTTACTGGTACTCATATGCACATACCTACCTATACAGAGACTCACACAATAAATATAATTACAAATACTAAAAAAGAATTATGTAGATTTTCATTCATTAATCCTGAGATATTTAGTGAGTGACTCACATTAACCAGTCATTGTTCTTGGAGCTAGGATACAATCATGGAGGCTCCGGGAACTCCTGCTCTCATGAAGCTTGTCTTCTGGGGTGGGAGTGGGGGCTCATGTTATCATGGTGGAGGGGCTCACATTTTAGAGTGATCTAGGCTAGGACAGAGAGCAGGGAAGCAACAAATGAGTGCATATTTAGAAAATGTGCCGAGAAATTTTTTTGGAATATATAGAATAGCATTATGTTATAAAGGTAGTCTAGTATAGACAAGCTGTTTATACTTAAAATGAAAATTTTAACTATATTTACATATTTGACTTTAAAATATCGTGGTGGTTTGAATTATAATGGCCCCTACGCATAGAATCATATGTTTGCATACTTGGTCCCCAGTTGCGGAACTGTTTGGGAAGGATTAGGAGCCGTGGTCTTGTTGGAGGAGGTGTGTCACTGGGGGTGGGCTTTGAGGTTTCAAAAGCCCCTGCCATTCCCAGTTAGCTCTCTCTGCCTCCTACTTACAGATGAGGATGTGAGCTTTCAGCCACTGCTCCAGCCTCATGCTTGCTTACCTACTTCCGTGTTCCCTGCCATGATGGTCATGGACTCTAACTCTGGGCCCCAAATTAAATATTTTCTTTTATAAATTGCCTTGGTCATGATGTTTTGTCATGCAATAGAAAAGTAACTAAGACAAATATATTCATTTATACAAAAAAATTTGAAGGAAACATTTAATTTATTATTATATCAGTATTATTGACATTCCTCTACCACTGCTTGGACCTGGAATTTCCCAGAAGGTCCCAGCGTTAAACACTTGGTCTCATCTGGGCACCATTGAAGGCAGTGGAGACTTTTAAGATGTGGACCGAAGCAGAAGGTCTTTAAAGCCATTGAGGACACACCTATTATGGGGATTGTAGGACCCTGGTCTCTTCTTGTTTTCTCTTTGGCTTCCCAGTGATGATGAGTGGTTTTGTTCTGCCTTGCCGCCCTCCCCAACCATGATGTGCTGTCTTGACAAGGACTCAGAAGCCACGAGGCTAACTGAGTGTAGACTGTGTCCTGTGAGGCTGTGACACAAAGGAAACCTTCCCTCTCTGTAAGTTGATAATTTCAGCTTTGTGTTATAGTAACAGAAAACTGAGTCATGCAACCACTGTAGTGAAATTGGTAAACCTAGAAAAACCACCCAGAATTTCATTGCTATTATTGATCTCTTAAATTGTTTATTAGTTTATTTGGCACTTACTTATCAAGCATCTTTTTGTGCCTGTGTGCCAAGTCTCTGGTCTATGTAAAATTAAACAGTGGTTAGGTTAGGATACAGAAAATATGGGCAAGATTAACTGAAGAATTAGGATAACCATTTTCCTGTTATCGTAGAAAACTACAGCTACTGGAAGTCTTCCCATTTGTCCTCTACAGATTCTCAGGGTTGGAAGAAATTGAAGCCCGACCCATTCTCTATGTTTGAACTTCTAACATCTATGGAGCTCTTGCTGCTTTAGTGTGGGGAAATTTGGGTTCATTTCCTGATTGGGAATGGCTTGGACAACAGACATTTCTGAAGGATGAGAACAATAGGAGACAGGATCACATAAACACACCCTGAACTTCCTTAGGCCACGGTTTGATTTGGAGCCTTGAGATAGAGAGGGGTGGGAGGGATAGTGGCCACACAGAACAAAGCGGGTACGGATGTGGAGACTGAAGCTGGACTCAAACCTTGAGACATGCCAGGTGCCTGAAGCTCAGAGAGAAGGTTCCAGAGGCAGAGAGGAGCACTGGAGGGTTCCACTGTCGTCTTCTGACCTCAGGCACTTCCTAGGGACTTGGCTGCCTGTATGCCACAGCAGAAAAGCTTACATTGTTTCCCTTGAGTATTGGCCTATGGGATTGGATGACGGTTCGAGTCTCTCCAATGCTATCCTAAAGACATGCCAACCTTGAGTTTGATGGTTTAGTTTCATGCTCTCTTTCGGCTTCCGTCAACTCTTCCTGGCTGGGTTCTCACCTAGATATGTTTCCAGTTGGAATCCAGTCTCTCAATTTAATCTCACCCTTGACACTAACGTACATTTAGAGCCATTTTAAAAAACGTTAACATTAGAATTACTAGCTTGAAAAGTATGTTAAAAAGACCTTCTACATCAGTTCTCTGTGTCCCTTCACTGCCTCAAAACTTCATTAGTTTTTCTGTACAGCTTAAATGATCAGTTCCTAATGGTCAGATCTGCAAAAATGACAGTAACATATGACTCTGAATCTTCATGAATACCATGAGTAAACTGTTCCTGATTTTCATGGACCTGCATCTGGGCTCTTTTGTTTCCTTTTAATATCTTTTCTGACATATCTTCTGATTTGCTCTGGGTGGGAACTAGTCACAAGATCCCCAGCACTCTTTATTTTGGTCACTAGGCCTGTAGGATTCAGGGTATGACTTTTTATAAGGAAAGTCTTGTACCTGCCCTTCGAACAAGAGTTGTTAAACATTTTGAGTGACAACCCCCCAGTGGTGTGTCAGCTATCAGGTTCCTTCTATTCTAGCAGAGGACAAGTTGGCTGGGTCAGCCTCTGACAAGAAACCCCTGGTATACACCCTCACTGAGAAACCCGTGCAAGCAGGTGGCCCCTTCCTGATGCAGGAGACTTCAACTCCAGGCTTGGCTAAGTCCCTGAGATTTTAGGGGGACAACCAACATTTTTTTCTCACTCATTTTACATGGAAATGGTAATTATACATATGAGGTGATGTTGGGTAATAGCACTCTTTATTCTTACAACATAGAAATGCAGGGATACTGGGTTTGTAATGTTACAGACAAGCTATGCAGGGAATGAAGTTATCCAGATCAGAACTGAGATTTTCAGAGATGGTTACAAGATGCCAGGTCATTGGATTGACTAAAGAGCCCTAATTTCAGAGGGGGGAGGGGCAAGATGGCATGGCTAAGAGGATGGAGGGAAGAGGCAGGCTGGCTGTCTTAGATTGGTGATGTCTGTTCAGCTCTTCTCAGGAGGCTAGTTTATGGACTTGAATATTCACAGTAGTGAATACTCCTACTGCACAATATGCAGTTGAGATCCAATTTAATAGCTCTTACTTAGGGTGGGGATGATGCAGGTTGCTGCTTCTGCTGATTACAATAGCCTGAAGACACTTAACCACCTGCAAATCCCATCACTTTAAGCCTTTGCTTAGAATTGCAGTGCCAGTAAAATAAACACCATTCCCTGATTTTCAGTTTTCTCTCTCATTCCTTCATTCTTTGTGGAAATATTTGTTGGTCACAGGCCTTATGCTGTATATAGAAGATACAGCAGCAAAGAGACCAGACAAGGGAGTAGCACCCACCTGAGACTCCTGTCTCGTAGTGGAGATAATAATAAACAAGGGACTTAAATGAGACTAATATTTGGACAATGAGCCAATGAGGATGTTTTGATAACAGCCTAATCTAAATCTTATGTTGATACTCCAGTCCTGCCGATAGCATTTCCACAAACCCAGTCCCCACTTTTAACAGGGCAAAAGAGAAACTCCTCCCAGAGGAGAGGTGAATGGGAAGAAGTCGGTGCCACTGAGGTAGGAATACGAAGAAAGAAGACAAAGAAACATTAAGACAGGGGAACCAGTGGCAGAGTGCCAGCCTGGCAGAAGCATTCTGACATACAAAGGTGTGGACGTAGTTAGGACTCCCACATCACCTGGGTTCCCAATGATGCGCAGCTGGAATGCAGAGCCTCACAGGTTCCTGGGTGGCCCCAGAGTACTGAGAGGATGGCAAGTTCAGCAGGTGTCTGTGCCACTGGACGGTGGCAGAAGGCATGTTGTTGCCCCAGAGTTCTGGTGATGGCATTTTACATCCCCAAGGGGGATGAAGGACAGATGCCGTTGACAGGGATGAAGTAGGAATGAGCAGGATGAGGCCATGCCCCTGGAGTCAGCAGAAGGACGACTCAAGTCTCCTCCTCCTATTCGCCTATCTTTTTTTTGTTGTTGTTGTTGTTTTTTGTTTTTTTTTCGAGACAGGGTTTCTCTGTGTAGCTTTGCGCCTTTCCTGGAACTCACTTGGTAGCCCAGGCTGGCCTCGCACTCACAGAGATCCGCCTGCCTCTGCCTCCCGAGTGCTGGGATTAAAGGCGTGCGCCACCACTGCCCGGCTCACCTACCTTTTTGTTTGGTTGCTTTCTTTTTTAAAAAATATACTTTAGCCAGGCGGTGGTGGCACACGCCTTTAATCCCAGCACTCGGGAGGCAGAGGCAGGTGGATCTCTGGGAGTTTGAGGCCAGCCTGGTCTGCAGAGGGAGTTCCGGGACAACCAAGGCTACACAGAGAAACCTTGTTTTGAAAAACCAATTTATTTATTTTGTTGTGTGGTATGTGTGTGTGTGTGTGTCACGTGTGGAAGTAAGAGGACAACTTCTGTGGAACTGGTTCTCCCCATCTTTATGTGGTTGTTTTCGGTTTTGCCTATTCTTTGTTTTGGTTGTTGCTCAGAACAGGACATTTTTATATTCATTCAATGGTGGAAATAAAGGTTCCATCATGGACCTTTGACAATCCATATTCTCGGGAGACCTGAAGACTTGGGAAGGCACAACACTGAAATGCTGCAGCACGTTACCGATCACTTCTGCTAGTGTTTTCAATAAAACACAGGTGGTGACAAATAAACATGATTCAAAAAGGCCAGAAACTCAAGTGTCACAGGGACAAAGTTGGAAAAGGTGTTAGGTGAGAGAGAATATTGCAATAAAACAAGCATCACATAATAAGCTCAGCTGGAATTGCAAAACTGAGACTCCTGGGGCTGAGAGATGGCTCAGTGGTTAGGAGCAGTGTTGTTGCAGAGATTGGGGGTTCCATTCACACCACTCACATGGTGGCCCACAACTGTCTGTAACTCCAGTCCTGGGGGACCCAACACTCTTCTGACTTCCAGGGGCACCCTGCATGCACATGGTGCACAGAAATATTTGAAGGCAAAACATTTATGCACATAAAATAATAAATTTAAGAAAGAGATTCCCAACATGTGAACTGAACTTTCGAACTGCCTTTAGGCCATAAAAACCAAAAACTCCAGTGCAGATGTGAAGAGCAAGGCACAGGGACAAAGGAGGAAATCAGAGGCTTATCCTGTGGGTCGGAGCAGAAGTAACAATTCCAGATGCAAGAGAAGAAAACTCTCCTGAGTGGAAAGAAGAGCCCAGACTGTGCCGAAAGGCCTCACTATTTCCTGCTAACAGAGTGGTACTTATCTACATCCTAGTGAGACTCAGGCTTGCAGTCAAATTTTAATCATATTCATTTATGTCTAATCCTTCCCCACTATCAACACACACACACACACACACACACACACACACACACACACACACACATAGAGACACATGCACAGACACAGAGACACACAGAAACCCATTCATCTCCCTACCCCCGGCAGACACACACATAGAAATACACAGACACACATACACAGAGACATACACACATAGAGACACACAGACACCCACCCACCCCCCCACACAGATACACAGACACACAGACAGAGACACACACAAATAGAGACACGCAGACACCCACCTACTCATACACACACACACA
>CABHPR010137262.1:0-35482 GCA_902168415.1 Peromyscus melanophrys | reverse complement strand
AATCTCTCAAAAATGTGGAAACTGAGAGAAAATATCTCAATTGGGTGATTGGGTAGATGCTACACATCTCCAGTGACAGAGAGCATAGAGTGGGAATCTGAGATGTACTAGAAGCCATGGTGCTCTGCCATGCTTTCTTTCAGCCTTGGAAATCTAATTGATGTTGGATCTGAAGGACTTAGGGTTTTTGGTTTTTTGACCATGCTGGCCTCCAACATCTGCTAAACCCACAGAGTTGCTAAGACTTGAGAGATTTTGTTTTGTTTTTGTTTGAGAATTTAAAATCATTGGGAATTTATTAATGAAACCAAGTATTCACATCATTCTTCCTTGCATATCTTTCTTTGTCTAGTCTGGTACATATTACTTAAAAATGAATTTCAAAGTATTTAAAAAACTATGTAGCATGGGATCTTGACTTTTTCTTCTGCAAAGTAAGCACTATGTTCTGCAAAAAAATGTTGTCATGACTGTTCGCCTTTTTGGATTTTATGAGAATTAATGTGATAATTAGGTACAAAGTAGATTATATATATATATATATATATATATATATATATATATATATCAACTGTCTAATAAATGCATATGGCTCCTAGTATTTACTAATGCTAACAATGACAGTGACAGCGGCAGAAATTCAAAGATATTGAAGTGCAATAGATCCTGTCGGCTGTAGCCAGCTACAGTAATATCCATTCTCTAGAGCCCACTTTTCCTTACTTTGTTTTTTCAGTTCCTTCTGTGATCCTTAAAGAGTGGTCTGCCTATAAAGGGAAGTCGCCTCAAACCCCTGAGCTGGTGTCTGCACTCACGTTTCGGGAATGGACTTGCCCAAACCTCAAGAAGCTCTGGTTAGGTAAAGCAGTTGAGGACAAGAACAGGAGGATGCGGGCTTTCCTGGCCTGTATGAAGTCAGACACGCCCAGTATGCTCAACCCGGCTAATGTCCCCACCCACCTGCTGCTCATGTGCTGTGTGCTCCGGTAAGCTGTGTGACAGGCTCGCCTAGGTTGCTCTTTGACATCTTCTTTAAGTGATTTTGTATAGCATTTCAAGGTGAAGAGATTTTTGTTTTATGCTTGACTTAGCCTTCAGAAACATTAGGAATGAATGTTATATGGATAGTCGCAGTTGATGATCCCATGTCATCGTTAGTACATGCATGACTTCGTTTTTTTATTTCAATTTTTGGATTCGTTTATTTTTATTTTATGTGGACGAGTGTTTGCCTGCAGGTATGCTTGTGCACCATGTGCATGCAGTGCCCCCAGAGGCCAGAAGAGGCTTTGCATCCCCTGCTCCGGGAGTGACAGATACTTGTGAGCCACTGTGTGGGTGCTGGGAATCCAACCCCAGGTCCTCTGGAAAAGCAGCAGGTGCTCCTAATCACTTAACCATCTCTCCAGCCTGATTTGTTTGATTTCACTTTAGTTTTTGTTGCCAACAGTCCTCATTCATTGGTGGTGGTGGTGGTGGGTTTTTTTTGTTTGTTTGTTTTTGTTTTTGCTTTTTTTTTTGTTTTTGTTTTTGTTTTTTTTTTTTTTGAGTAACTCACCTATTATCAAGATTTCTTCTTTTTTTTATACATCCTTTGCTTTGGTTGATCTTCTCCCTCACCCCTCCTCTCTTGCATCTCTCTTTTATTCCTCCCTAGTTAGCCCTCCCCATATCCTCTTTTCCATTTTCATTTCACATGTGTTCTACTATCCTCTTCCACTTAAAGCCCGTTTCTCTCCCTTTTCTGGTATCTTAACCATATACACATTCACCTCCACCTAAATACACATGTATAAAAATTACCAGCTAGGATAGGATATTAGAGAAAATGTGGTGTTTCTCTTTCTGACTTTAGGTTACTTTGCATATCATTCTGTTTCTTACCTTTTTTTTCTTTCTTTCTTTGAATCTTATTTATTTTATCTTATTTTATTATAATGTTGTCTTAGTTAGGGTTACTATTGCTGTGACAAAACACCATGACCATAAATCAACTTGGGGAGGAAAGGGTTTATTCGGCTTACACTTCAGCATTGGTGTTCATCACTGAAGGAAGTCAGGACAGGAACTCAAACAGGGCAGGAACCTGGAGGCAGGAGCTGATGCAGAGGCCATGGAGGAGTGCAGCGTACTGGCTTGCTTCCCCTGGCTTGCTCAGCCTGCTTTCTTACAGAACTCAGGACCACAGGCTCAGGGATGGCACCACCCACAATGGGCTGGATCTCCCCCATCAATCACTAATTGAGAAAATGCCTTACAGCTGGATCTCATGGAAGCATTTCCTCAACTGAGGCTCCTTCCTTTGCTGACTCTAGCTTGTGTCAAGGTGATATAAAACTAGCCAGGACAAATGGACTCTTGCTGTGTTACTAAGCTTGTGTGAACTCCTGTGTTCAAGCCATCCTCTCTACTCAGCCTCCCTAGTGGATTGGATTATAGGCATAGATCATCATGCCTGTAGCCATTTAGTGTTATTTTTTTAATCTACCCACATTCATATATGGGTAGATATCAATACTATTTTCACAGTATTTTACTGATTAATTGATGGATACTTCTTCCCAGTTCTTCGGGAGTTCACTCAGTGAGTTCAAAAAATACACTGTAAACCTGTAGTTATTGATTTTATGCATATAGGCATTTGCTTGCATGTATGTCTGTGCACCATGTGCGTACTGTGCCCACAGAGGGCAGAAGGAGCTGTCAGATTCCCTAGAAATGTAGTTAGAGATGGTTGGGAGCCGCCACGTGGGTGCTGGGAATCAAACCACTGAGCTATCTGTACAGCTCCCAGAAAATATTTTCATGAGATGATTATTTTAGGATCTGGAGTAAATACCCAGGAATAGAACTTCTGGATCCTATAAAGCATTGGTTCTCAACCTTCCTAATGCAGCAACCCTTTAATACAGTTCCTCATGTTGTGGTGACCCCAACCACAAAATTATTTTTGTTGCTACTTCATAACTGTAATCTTGCTACTGTTACGAGTCGTAATGTAAATATTTTTGGAAATAGAGAGTTGCCAAAGGGGTCCCGACCCACAGGTTGAGAACCACTGCCATAAACTATGCCTGTAAATTTTTCACGAAATATTGCCAAATTGCTTTAGATTGCAGCTATACTAATTTACATACCTAGAATAACACTTAGGTTTTTCTGTTTCTTCGTATTTCCAGTAGTAATTGTCATCCAATCAAAATCCAGTGGCTTTTGTGCACTACCTGTCAGTTGTTTTTCTTTAACTACTGATGAAGATGACCTTTTGCATTTGTTTTTCTTTTGGTGCTAAAGATTACATGCAAAGCAGTTGTTCTAAGCCTTCAACTACACAACAGGCCTGCTTTTCTAGTCTTGTGCCTGGGTGTTTTGACTGCATATTGTATGTTTGTGTACCACATGTATGTCTGGTGCCTTTGGAGGCCAGAAGAAGGCATTGGATCCACTGGGATTGGAGTGGCAGATGGTTTCGAGCTGCCATATGGGTGCTAGGAATTGAAATTGAGTCCTCTGGAAGAGCAGCCAGTGCTCTTAACTGCTGAGTCATCACTTAAGCCCCTTATAAAAACTTTTTGATATGTCAGGTGTGGTGGTGCATACCTTTAGTCTCAGTACTTTGGAGACATCGGCAGGTGGATCTCTGAGTTCAAGGCCAGCCCAGTCTATATAGTGAGCTCCAGGACAGCCAGGGCTACATAGAGAGACCCTGTCTAAAACAAACAAACCTTTTAAATATAAAATTTAAGATTCTAGAATTTATTTCTATTTTCTGTGTATGTGTGTTTGCCTGAGTGTATGCATATGCTCCATGTGTATGAAGATGCCCATGGAAGCCAGGGGGTATCAGATCCCCTGGGACTGGAGTTAGAGATGGTTGTGAGCCTCCTGACAGGGAAGCTGGGAACTGAACCTGGCTCCTCTGCAAGAACAGCAAATGCTCCTAACTGTTGAGCCATCTCTCCAGTGCCCACTTGAGCTTTGTTCTCTATAGTGGTCACAGCTATTTGTTTTGCAAACTCTGTTAGGTTACTTTTCTTTTTCTTGCTGATTGCACAACTTCTTTGTGAGATACATAGCAGAAATCTTTTGTATATTTGTATTCTTATCCATGTGTATTTGTTTCAAATATCTTTTCCAGTCAGTCACAGTTTGTTCAAATTTTATGTACAATATCTTTATCAAATGGAATTAGTTCATTTTTCTAAACTTTTCATTATTGTAATTTTCTATATATAGAAAAGTTAGAATAATAATGTACATCAATATGACCACTACATGTAGTCTACTATTAATATCTTACTGTAGATATTTTATCCATAAGCTATTCACCTGTCCATCTAGTTTCCATTTATCCTTTTTGATAGATTACTAAGTAAAGTGCAGATACTAATATATTTTTCTCCTTACTGAGAAGCATGTATTTTGGTTTGTCAAACCCAGTAACTTGGTGTATAGTTTGGTATCTTATTTAATAAATCCTTCCTATCCCTAGGTCATAAAGATGTTTTTCTCTAACACTTTCCAGGCAATTTTTTTTAATACAGTGGATACTTATCTTAGATTTGCAGAAAAATCTTAACCTTCTTTTCTCTACATACTAAGCTAGATCCCCATTTCCGTGTATTAAATGATAATTTCTTTCTGCACTGATTTGCGACCTAACTCAACTTTATTCCTCTACACACATGTGCACATGTGGTACACACATACACACACACACACACACACACACGCACGCACATGTGGTACACACACACATACACACGCACGCACGCACGCACACACGCACATGTGGTACACACACACATACACATACACATGCACGCACACACGCACACACGCACACCAGTCCATTCATTGATTCTGTTTTGTTCCATTGACTAGTTCATCCTTCATCAATATTACATTGGGTTAGTTATTAAGGGTTTATAATTTTCTTTAATATTAGGTAGGGCAAATAACTCTGCATTTTTTGTTTCAGAATTGTACCATTTTTACAGTTCATGAACTTTTAAATATATAATATGTGATTAGTTTAATTTCTACAAAATATTATTGCAGTTTAATTTGATATTGGATTGATTAATTTAGGGACATTGGCATCTTTATAATGTTAAGTCTTAGTGTCCAAAGATCATAGTTTACCTCTCCTAATTTTTCATGTCTTCATAGGATTAATTTTTTTCTAGTGATATCTACAATTTGATTCCTCAGTATTGATATGTTATTATAATTAGGGATGGTATTTTATTTCATATTATGCCTTCTAATTATTTACTGATGCATTGAAAGTAATTGAAAGTAATTTTTATAGCAGGTAGATCAGATTCTAGTTTCTGTGACTTACAGAAGACTGCCCTTTGAAACTGGGAAGATCTTAGTTTGAGTTGTGTGCATTGTGCATGTATATGCATGCTGTTAGGAATGCACTTACCACAGAAGTCAGAGAACAACTTGGTAGGGTTGGTTTTCTTCTTCCACCTTTCCATGTGTTCCACTATTGAGCTAAGGTGGTCTGGGCAGTCTTGCTGCTGGCCTATTTTGGTTTTTGATACAGACTTTTACTATGTAGTCCAGGTTCAACCTGGCTTAAGGCTAATCCTATAATTAGGATTACAATTATGGGCCACCACACTCAGCCTTTGTTTAGATTCTTGTTTGGACTCTTTTTATCTTTGATAACTCACTTTAGCCTTTCTGAACATTTTTTTTCACTGTAAGTTGGCATAATAATTCTTCTCAGAGCCATTTGAGCATTTAAATAATGCAAGCAAGGTCACGCCTACATAATAGATGCTCAATATATTATATTAGTTGTCTAACTACCTTGAAAATCAGATTGATGACCCATAAGATTTTTTTCCTAAAAAGAATAATAGATGCAGATTTAATCTTTCTCATCATTAACATGTTCCTGGGCCACAGATTAAAAATTGTCCCATATAGAGAGGGCTGGAGAGATGGCTCAGCAGTTAAGAGCACTGGCTGCTCTTCCAGAGGACCCAGGTTCAATTCCCAGAACCCACATGGCAGCTCCCAGCTGTCTGTAACTCCATTTCCAGGGGATCCGACACCCTCACACAGACATAAGCAAAAACACCAAAGCAATCCACATAAAATAACAATAAATAAATCATTAAAAATTGTTCCATATTAGCTCTGAAAGTAGACATTTTGTTTCCTTTCATCACATTTATTTCTTTTATTATATATGTATATCCATGTATCTGGGGTGTTCATTTGCCACAACTCACATGCAGAGGTCAGGGCAACTTGTAAAAGTTGCTTCTCTCCTTTCATCCTGTGTGTCCTGGAGATGGAACTCAGGCTGTGAAGTTTGGTGTCACGTGCCTTTATCCTAGGAGCCAGCCCATTTTATCTTTGTTCTAAATGCTATAGTAGTATATTTTCCCATTCATTTGCTTGTCTTGTTTATGTGTCCAGGAGCTACAATATCTAACACAAAGACTGTTCAGATATTTTAATAAGGCCTATGAATTTCTGAAGAGAAACCCTCAGCCTCCTGTTCAACCTGTTTATTCTTAAACACATTTCTGACAATTTAGTCAGCAGATTTTCTAGTACACACAGATCGTGAAGCACCAATAGTAAGGTAACTGTCATTTCTTTTCCAATTTGCTTTGTTAAAGTACTCTGATGAAAGAAACTTAAGGGAGAAAGTGTAGCTAGAGTTTTCCTGTCTGGCCCACAGTCAGGACAAATCTCTCTCACCCGCCAGGCCCACAGCCGCTCAGACCCAACCAAGTAAACACAGAGACTTATATTGCTTACAAACTGTATGGCCGTGGCAGGCTTCTTGCTAACTGTCCTTATATCTTAAATTAATCCATTTCTATAAATCTATACCTTGCCACATGGCTTGTGGCTTACCGGCATCTTCACATGCTGTTTGTCATGGTGGCGGCCGGCAGCGTCTCCGCTCAGCCTTCCACTTCCCAGAATTCTCTCCTCCTTGTCCCGCCTATACTTCTTCCTGCCTGACCACTGGCCAATCAGTGTTTTTTTATTGACCAATAAGCAACATGTTTGACATAAAGGCCATCCCACAGCAAGAAAGAGTTCATTTAAATTCACAGTTCAAACATACAGTCCATCCATGGTAGGGAATTCAAAGCAGTCAGATCTTGAAGCAGTTAATCACATTGTATCCATTGTCTAGAAACAGCAACACGAGGCTGATGCTCCGGTATCTTTCTCCCATTTGTACAGTACAGGATCCCAGGTCAGGCAATAGTGCCACCCATAGTGGGTAATTCTTCCCAACCCAATTTACCTAATTAAAATAACCCCATCTCCATGGTAATTCTAGATCTTATCAAATTGACAAATGAGATTAATTATCACAGTAAACAAGACAGATACTTTTACAGACAGCTCTAGTAATAGCAGTGACAAATGATAGCATACTGCCCCAAACTCAAAGAAAAAACTAGGAAGATTGCATTTCTTAAAGACAGTATCTGAAGGCCAAATTGCCCTATATTAATCAGTACCCCCAAAGTTTATCAAATCATCAAGAACAGGTACTATTCTATTTCCTACCACGTGCCTTTTTTGTGGTTGATGTTTCTAATCCTTATAATAATAGTACCAAATAGCAGGTCTGACATATATTGACTCATAAATGAGGAAACAGAGAGAGCAGCAACCGAGAGTAATGATATAGCAAGACACAGTAGTTAGAGGGTTTAAACCCCCATTTTTCTGACTACCAATTCCTGTTTGTTAAGAGGATAAAATATTTTAATGCGGTTTTGGGCTAGTGAGATGGCTCAGTGGATAAAAGTCCTTGTCATCAAGCCTTACAAATGGATCTTGACCCCTGGAACCCACATGGTGGAAGGTGAGAATTAACTCCTGCAAGTTGTTCTCTGACCACACACATATTCACATGCAGGTGCGCGCGCGCACACACACACACACACACACACACACACACACACACACACACACTCAATTAAAAATAAGAATGTACTTCGAACAATTAATATGGAACCTGGTTGAAAATTGTAAAAAATTACCTTTAAATGAAGATTAAACATAAACATGCCATTGCTTACCAGCATCAAGTAAACTCTGTATGAACATTGAACTATAGCCTTCTTGAATACCAGGAGTCTGTACTTCTCAATTACTTCATCTAATTATAGTTAAAAGATGCCTCTCATGGAACTACAGTAATACTGGAGAAATTGTGACTAATATATGTTCATAAAGTTCTTAGTCCTAGAAAAATAATCTTTTAGGAAAGACTTTTTTAAGAAAGATATGCTTTTGTATATAAAATAGTCACACTGAGGAGGGATACTGAAAACCTGTCAGACCTTTGAAGTAGAATCTAGCCCTGTTGAATATGGAGAGGCATGCATTAATACCCTATCCTTTCTAGCAAAAGTTTATCCAAATCTAAACAGTTGCCCAAAGTCCACATGATAGCCCACAACCATCTGTAACTCCAGTTCCAGGGGATCCAACACCCTCTTCTGGCCTCCACAGGCAGTAGGCATATACATGGTACACAAACATACATGCAAAACATGCATATACATAAAATAAATAAATCTGAAAATTTTCAACTTACCTAGGGAAAACTAAAAAATAAAACATCATTTAATGTTTCTGCTGTGGTCGTATGACATACCACAAATAGAAAAACATTTAAGCCCTGAAATCTACCAGGGCCAACAAGGTAGCTCAGCAGATAAAGGTCTCTGCCAGCAAACTTGATAATCTCAGTTTAAACTCAAGACCACATGGTGGAAAGAAAGAGCTGACTAGCACTAGCTGACTCTATCTGACTTCCACACAGGCACAGTGGCACACACATATGCCCACACATATGTGCATACACACACCATAAATTCAGAATATTTTAGAATTTTTGTAAAAATGGAATCTACTAAAAGAAGATCTTTGTGGCTGGCATAGGGGTGTTTTCTTCTAGAGGGGCTCACGGAAGCAGAGGATTAGTTGCATTTTTACTTGATCAGAAAAGTGATTCACACCATAGAAGGCCCCGGGAGCTGTTTATTCTCCCAGTCAAGCTGCGACAGTACTTGGGGATAGCTAGACATGGGCTCCTGAGGTGAACAGGTTCTGCCAGGACGGATAGAAAAGGATAATAGAAGAAAGCAGGCAAATTCTTGCAGACCTGAGTAGTATTGTGAAAGCTTCGAACAGTGACTTCACTCATGAGGTTCACATGACTGACTAGCTGACAGAGATGGCCTTGGTCCTATTGGTGAAACCTGCAAACAGTACTTTAGAAACGGTGTTCCTGCTACTGCTGCTGCTTTTCAGGTTGTGGCTCTGCCCAGGGGAAGCTGTGTTGATTGAAGCATATAGCAGTGCAAGCCTCTCTCTTAAAACAGTGTGACTATAATTGGGCCCAGTGTTGCTTACTATCTAAAGTAGCGTTTTCATTATGTTCTTAAAACATGTTAATTTTAAAATCGATGCTGGTAAGTGTCAGTTCAACTAAGATATCTGGTTATTATTGAAATGCTGTGTAACAGGGATAGTTGAACATGACATAGAGACAATGAGTCTAGTGACTGATATACTATAAATTACATTTATATATATTTATGTTGCTAGATGTGGGAGAAGAGACTCTTATTACATAGTTAATCAAATGCATAAAAGAAGAGGGAAATAACATGCAGGAAAGTTGAGTTATTGTTTTGAGATACAATGAAAAGCTCAGCTAATCCACTTAAATGCTATTAACTTAATAATGTGAAATATTTAGTTGTCGAGCAAGTTAAGTGATTCTTGTTTTACTTGAGTAAAATTGAAGTATGTAAATCTGAACAGTAGTGAAGGTGAAGGAAGTAGAACAGAATTCTATATAGACAATAGTTTTTCTATGGAAGTAGACATGTAGCTTTCAACAAGAAAGAAAGTCTCAATCTGCTCAAGGCATCAATAGTCTATAAATTTGAGTCAAGATCCCTCCCTTACCCTCACCTCTATTAAAGTGGGTCTATTTCAAGCAGGAATAGCCGAGAAGACAGGGATTCCTTCTCCCAGCTCCTATTCTTGGGCTGTTATTTTACCCTGGAAAGGGAAGGCTGCCATTTGTCATCAATCCCATCCCTGTGTCCAGGTAAGTGTGCCCAAGAGGATTATTGACCCCAACCCCACTCGTAACAAGGCAGAAACTCTAATCCGGTGGTTCTCAACCTTCCCAATGCTGCGACCCTTTAATACAGTTCCTCATGTTGTGGTGACCCCCAACCATTAAATTATTTTCGTTGCTACTTCATAACTGTAATTTTGTTACTGTTATGAATCATAATGTAAATATCTGATATGCACGATATCTGATATATGACCCCTGTGAAGGGTTTGAGACCCACAGGTTGAGAACCGCTGCTCTAATCCAAGGGAAGCCAATTGATGATAATTGAGGCTCTACTTGTCCCCTTAGCAGCGCATATGTTGGAAGGAGTTTTCACAGTGGGAGGGGTAAGCTGCAAAGATCAAGGCTGCCAATACCACTGTGTCCCCATCTTCAATGCCCAACTGTAGAGCAGAAGTAGTGCATACCATACTGGGAAAAACATCCCTAGACCTAGTAAAACAGTCAGAAGATCTTTGCTGGGGCAGGGCAAGCCATAAGGGGGTGTGTGTGCTGACTCGTTTTATGTCAGCTTGCCACAAGCTAGAGTTATCTGAAAGGCGGGAATGTCGACTGAGAAAAATGCCTCCATACGATCCAGCTGTAAGGCATTTTCTGAATTAGTGATTGATGGGGGGAGGGTCCAGCCTATTGTGGATGGTGCCATCCTTGGGCTGGTGGTCCTGGGTGCTATAAGAAAGCAGGCTGAGCAAGGTGTGACGAGCAATCTATTAAGCAGCACCCCTCCATGGCCTTGCATCAGCTCCTCCCTCCAGGTTCCTGCCCTGTTTGAGTTCCTGTACTGACTTCCTTCAATGATGAACAGTGACGTGGAAATGTAAGCCAAATAAACCCTGTCCTCCCCAAGTTGCTTTGGTCATGGTGTTTCATCACAGCAATAATAACCCTAAGTAAGAAAGGTGGGGGGTGGAAAGTGATGTTTTTTAGAGCAAGACATGGAGAACTTGGTGCCTACAAGTATGTGGAAAGCAATGGGGATCTTCATAATGAGCAGTTAGGAGGCTGGTGGCTAACTGACATAAGTGACAGAAGATCCAGCAGTTTTATAGCTAGAGTCTTGGAAAGAATCAGCCTTTTCTTGTCTTCCTGGAACCACAGACAACTTGAGAACAGGAAAATAGTGAGTATTCGCTAGATCAGGAAAAGACATAGGGCAAACTTCAAGTCATTCACTAAAGACCCACACACTCACTCAGACACAAGTCATACACCCAGATCCATCAATGAATGAAACATGCTGCTGTGGCACAAAGGCCTGAAATACCACCTCTAGCCAAACAGAGCCTGAGGATAACTCCTAAGGAGCTAAATTTAAAACTAAAATCAAATGTATCCTTGTAGTCTGTGTGACTCTTCAAGGCCAGGCCTTCTTAGATGTGATTTGAAAGAGACCTGCAAGCAACTTGTCCCTTGCTGAATGTGGGGCTGAAGTGTGTAACTTCCTTAAACCCTGATACAAATCTTACTCCTGAAATGTATTCAGTGGTAAAAGGTAAAAAAAATCTAACTGGCTGAAAAGACTTAAGCACATTCTTAAACCAGTTAGTGACTTTTGCTTACCATGAGTGACAGATAGTCAAGTTATGGTAAAAACAAAGAGGAAATTTTTCAGCAGACTCAAACAAATGCTGCATTCTGCATGTAAAATGGACTTCACTAACTAAACAAGAGAACAACTGACCATCCCTGACCAATCTACAGATCTCCTAAAGCCATGCTAAGAAACACAAGTAGGTAGCAAACAGTAAATAATTCAGGCTTTTAAAGGAGACTAAACACTTAAAAGCAGTATAAATATTTTCAAAGAACTAAATGAAGAGCTGGGGATATAGTTCTGTAGTGGTATACTTGCTTAGCAAACACAGAGGCCCAAGTTTAAACTCCACCATTGGACGAAAAACGCACCTGAATAAAGCCATGCTTGCAAAGTTATATGAAGGCATGATAACCTACCTCACTGTGCTGGTTAATCTTGATCATCAACCTGATAAAGTTGAGAAACACCTAGGAGATTAGTAAATGTGAGGACATGACCAGAGACATTAAGTTCATGAAGGCTCTGCCCTTCGTGTGGTTAATACACTGACAGATTCAGAATGAGTATTCCATTGAGAGTTGGGAGAGCTGTGGCAGTTGAGGCCTGGTTAAGGAAGTAAATCCTTGGGTGGGCAGGGATGCCTTCCCTTGGCCCCTTTGTGTTTCTGTTCTGCCCCCAACTCTCTCATCATGTGAGCTGCTTTACCACTCCCTTATCACCTAAACCCCTGAAACTATGAGCAAAATAAATATTATTCTTCTTTTAAATGGTTTCTCTCAGATGTTTGTTTATAGCATGAAAGTGTGATAAGTGAAATGACACATTTACTAGAGAAGATCTGCAGTGGATATGTGCTACCAACGAAAAGAAACAACAAATTTGAAAATAGATCAGTTACGATTGTGTGAACAGAGAGAACTTCAGAAATAAGTCACACCATTAGCGTACATAATGATCATACCAGAAGAGGAGAAGGAGAACAGAAGAGAGAGGTAAAGTGGCTGAATGAGCTGGGCAACAGAGGCACGCACCTATAATCCCAGCACTCGGGAAGCAGAGACAGGCAGATCTCTGAGTTCGAGGCCAGCCTGGTCTACAGAGTGAGTTCCAGGACAACCAGGACTACACAGAGAAACCCTGTCTCGAAAAACGGAGGGAAAAATGCTGAATTTCCCAAATTTGATGAAAAACACAACTTTATATGTCCAAGAAGCTCAATGAACTTGAAATAGCATGAACACAGAGAACACCATCTGACATACAATTAAAATGAGAATGACAAGTACTTGAGTACAAGAAGAAGAAAAGAGTTCAGCACATACAGTGGAACCACAAGCTAAGACTCATATCAGAAACAGTGGAGGCCAAGGACAACATTCAGTATGCTAAAATAAAATATTGTCAATTATAAATCTTTATAATTGAAACTGTTTGGCAATGAAGACAGAATAAAGATACTCAAGATAAAAGAAGAAGCATCTCTACCTTGGAAAAAAATGCATAAGTTCTGTGGGTTGAAAGCAAGGCACATGCATATAATCGCTGGACTTGAAAAGTTGAGGAAGGAGTTCAAGATCACCCTTACCTTCATAGCAAGTTTGAAAGCAGACCTTTTCTCAAAAGTCCAAAACAAAATTAACAACAGTCATTCAACTCGACACGAAAAATAGAAAATACTCACATTTTCACATTTTCTTCCAATTTGCAAATAATATAATTGCATGTGTTCTTTTCTCTTGTTTTAAAAGCTATTGCACACAAGTATGTATATAACTATGTTATTGAGCATATCACATGTAGAAGGTATCAGCAAAAAGAAAGTGGGCAGGACAAAGGAATATTTGGAATAAGAAAATGATAGCAAAGGGTACCCACAATGAGAAATGCAGGGAAACAAAAGCAGTTAGGATAATACCACAGCTATAACCACATGCTTTGCTTCCTTTCTCTCCCTTTTTTCTAAAGAAATGTAGGATTATGGAAGCTAGAGAGATGGCTAGCAGTTAAGAGCACTGATTACTCTTCCAGAGGACTCGGGTTTGCTTCACAGCATCCATATAATGGCTCACAACCATTTGTAACTCCAATTCCAGGGGATCCGATGCTCTCTTCTGGTCTCTGTGGGCACTATTCATGTAACAGGCACACATGCAGGCCAAACACCCATACACATTAAGTAAATCAGTACATCAGTAAATAAATAAATGAATTTTAAAACATGGGATTATATATTAATATTTGATAGTGTGATGTTGGCTTTATATAGATGTAATAGTGCATATAGCAAAAATACTACAAACAAAAAAGGAAGAAATAGAGCTATATAGGAATAAAATTTTTGGAATGAAGTTAGTATATATCTGAAATAGGTACAGATGAGTTCAGGTGTATATAAACTCTAGAGAAACTAACACAAAATTTTTACCTAAAAATGATAGGAAAATACTATTTGAAGTTTACTTAAAAGTACATATGTATCATATGTACTATATAAGTATATGTGAATACCGAAGCCATAGACAATCTAACAAAATCAACAGTGCCAGGCATGAGGAACTTCCCTTCAAGTTGTTGGGCAGGGGAGTTCAAGACACTCTCCAAATAACATAAGCTATTACTGTTGCTGTTGGTTGTCTCCCACAACTGGAAGGTAAGACCCTTTTGCTGAAGATGCCTATGATGGCTGGTTTTGGTTGTCAGCTTGACTCCATCTGGAATGAACTAAAACCCAAATGGTTGGACACACCTGTGAGGGATTTTTTTTTCTTAAATCATTTAAAGTGGGAAGACCCACTTCTAATCTGGATCTTTTGAGGTGGGAAGACACACCTTTATTCTGGCCCACACTTTCTGCTGGCTATTTATTTAAAGGACACAGGAGCCAGACAGTGGTGGCTCATGCCTTTAATCCCAGCATTCAGGAGACAGAGACAGCCAGATCTCTGTGCGTTCAAGGCCAACCTGGTCTACGGAGTGAGTTCCAGGACAGCCAAGGCTACAGAGAGAAACCCTGTCTTGAAAAACAAAAATAAAAACAAGCAAACAAAATGGACACAGGAAAAGGAAACTCTCTGCCTGCTTGCTATCGCCTTGCTAGCAAGTCCATTTCTTCACTGGCGTTAGAGCCTACTTCTTTGAGATTCAGATGTATACTGAAGACCAGATGAAACATCCAGCCTCATGGGCTGAACAACTACTGGATTCTTGGACCTTCTGTTATAGAAAGCCGTTGTTGGACTAGCTTAACCGCAGCCTGTAAGCCATTCTAATAAATCTTATATACATATATGTCTGCATATATATTCACTTTATAGGCTCTATTCCTCTAGAGTAGTGGTTCTCAACCTTTCTAATGCTGTAACTCTTAAAGAGTTATAGTTCCTCATGTTGTAGTGACCCCCAACCATAAAATTACTTTTGTTAGCACTTGAGAAGCAGAGGCAGGCAGATCTCTGTGAGTTTAAAACCAGCCTGGTCTACAGAGCAAGTTCCAGGACAGCCAAGGCTACCCAGAAACCCTGTCTTGAAAAACAAACAAAAAATTATTTTTGTTGCAACTCCATAACTGATTTTGCTACTGTCATGAATCATGATGTAAAAATATCTATGTTTTCTGATGGTCTTAGGTGACCCCTGTGAAAGGGTCATTCAACCCCTGGGGGGGGTCACAACCTCCAGGTTGAGAACAACTGCTCTAGAGAACCCTGACTAATACAATGCCACCCGTGGTTTGGACTCAAGCCTTGGAGGAGTTGAGCTGGAAATACCCTGGAATCCTCCTCCCTGAGGACTAGCTCTCATAGTATCAGAAGGTGCTATGCCAGCTGCCAAGGGAGCAAAGCAATCAACAGTTCTCCACTAGTATAAAGTCTATGAATCACAAAGAGGACTAACACAGCAAGATAGGCCACGGATGAATTAGTGGCACTTGTATCGTGTGGATAGCCAGTGGCCACCTAATTGGACTTAAGGCCCACTAAATATAAGAAAATTCATGCCTGGTACTATAACCCTAGCCAACTACCTGTGGCTGGTGAGGACATTCTGAATACCTGTATAAAGTGAAAGAAGAGAAACTAACTCTTGGTGTCATTTACCCAAAGTGGGCCTGACTTGTTCTGAAGAGTTCTGACCGCTCTTGATCTGACCTCTTAAACAAAGGTTGTCCTCTCTATTATTGAACAGCACAGCAGGTATTTGTCTCAATTTTTTATAGGAGTCTCACAAGGGAGGAAATCATTGTGCTGTTCCTGTTGACTCAGAACAACACAAAAAGCTCTAACAGATATTGTCAATCTATCCCCACATGTTGTTTTCAACATTTTTTTTTGGTGGGGTGGTGTTTCTTTCAATACCTTGTGATTCCCAGCAAATGATCTTAGTCATAGCCACCACATCTTACACAAACATACATTGTTCTGAGTTGGGGGCAGAATGAGTCACAAAAGAGAAATAGGGAACTTGGTACATTGAGGAGTCTAAACGTAGTAAGAGTGATAGACACTGTTTTTCTTAAAGTTCAGTTAATTGTAATCAGGCTGAGTACACAGTACATAAGCAGAATGAGTACATAGTTCTGTTTGATCTCAAAGCGTATTATTAACTTGGTTACAGATTGTGTGAAAATTTGGTTTGTAAAGGCAAGCTACAAATAACATTTCTAGAAAACTCATTTTAATACTGATCTTTGTATCCACAGGTACATGTAGCTCTCACCCCTCATCAAAGAAGCTACTTTTTGCAGCAGTCAGAGACCATTACAGAAATCCACAAATGATCAAAATGCCAAACCACCGACCATGGGGTGCCCATTCCACTGCCATATCTACAGCCCAAGTACTACAGCTAAGGGCTCAGGGAGCATTACAGAAGAAGGGGCGGAAAGATTGTAAGAGCCAGAACAGGAGGCCTGCTATTAGATAGTATCTTCTATATGTAACAGGGAAGCTGCACCCATGGAATCTCAGCAGCACAGTCACCTAAACAAGACCTAGATGATGACAACACCAGTTAGCGTGCCAACGTTGATGGGGGAAATCTCACAAGGCCCCCACCCTAGATGAAGAGCTGCGGGCTATCAGTGGGTGCCGAGGGAGGGAAAATCAGGATTAAACCCCCATAGGTTATCCAATTCCAGATGGTCATCCCTAAACACATATGTGTGTGACAATAATAATTAAAGAAGAGGTTAATAATTTAGAGGGAGTAGGAGGGGACACAGGAGAAGTTATGGGAGAGGGAGGGGTAGAAATGATGATATACTATATAATATACTCAATTACCATATCAATAACAACATTATATTTGAATTTAAATGAAAAATCCAACCAAAATGCAGAAATTTCCATATTAAGTAAGGAAACAAAACCCAACTCTGTGCTATTTAGGAGCGGCACACTTTGCATTATAAGGTGCGGTCGGCCGAGGACTGGAGAGCTGGCTCAGCAGTTAAGAGCACTGGCAGCATTTCTAGAGAAGCCGGGTTTGACTTCCAGCACCCACATGGCAGCCCAGAGGACATGTGGATCCTAAGTAGACATGGGGCTGGAGAGATGGCTCAGCAGTTAAGAGCACTGGTTGTTCCAGCAGAGAATCCGCGTTTAGTCTTATATCCACCTGTAACTTCAGCTCCAGGGGATTCAGCGCCCTCTTCTGGCCTCTGAGGACAACCACACCCATGTGGCATATACTCACACATACACACACACATAAACAAAAATAAAATAAAAAATGGGCAGTGGTGGTGCATGTATTTAATCCCAGCACGTGGGAGGCAGAGGCAGGGGGCAGAGGCAGATCTCTGAGTTTGAGGCTAGCCTGGTCTACTGAGCAGGACAGCCAGGACTACACAGAGAAACCCTGTCTTGGGAAACAACAACAAAAAGAAAAAGGAAACTATAAATGGACAATTTAACAATAACAATTGGGCTGGGTTGTAGCTACACCATAGTGCGCATGCTTAGCATGCCATATGACTCTGAGTTCAGTTCCCAGTTCACACACAAGATATTTGAATACAGATTGCAGTATCTCATTTTCAAAGATGGACAAAGAACAACTGCAGAAATTGAAACAAAAGTTCTGAA
The DNA here is from genome assembly GCA_902168415.1 of Peromyscus melanophrys. Taxonomy (NCBI): domain Eukaryota; kingdom Metazoa; phylum Chordata; class Mammalia; order Rodentia; family Cricetidae; genus Peromyscus; species Peromyscus melanophrys. The sequence goes on along the minus strand of CABHPR010137262.1, from coordinate 17,694 downwards.
CTATCCAATAAGCCATTCCTGCAGCCATCTATAGAATAACCCACCCAACACTACAGAGTGTACATCCTTTTCATATGTACATGGGGCATTCTGCACAGTAGACAGTATGGTAGATCGCAGAGCAAGACATGATGAGTGTAAACGGATTACAGTTATTCAAAATATTATCTGTGACAACTGCAATTAGAAATAATTCATGAAAGGAAGTTTGAAAAAAATCACAAGTGTGTGAAAATCGAACTGCACAGTCCTACATGAGTCAAAGAAGAAACCACAAAGGAAATTAGAAGACAAAGATGAGTAAGAACCAAATGGCGACACAATAATTTATAAGGCATGCCTAAAACAGTGCTGATAAATATAGAGTGGTGTGTGCTTTTAATATAAAGGGAGACCTCAAACCAATTACTTAATTTTCTATACGATACTAGAAAAAAGCTGAAACTGAAACTACACATTGCTGTTCCTGGCTGTGTGGGAAGCTGAGGAAGGAGGAGGAGAGCTCATGGTAGTTAAGAGCCATTACCTGGCATGTATGAAGTCCCGAATCTCCCCAGCACTGCAAACTGGATAAACCCAAAGACTCCGAAAGAAGGAATCTACCAAGTCTGCACTAGCTACAAATCAAATAAGGATACAAAAAGAATAATGTTAAATACTACACAATATAAAAAGTGTGAGGAATAATATGCCAACAAATTAAGTGAGAGATAAAATTGACAAATTACTTAAAGTAACCCAAGAAGAAATGTAAAATCTGACCAAGTATATAACAAGGACTCAAATTACTAATTAAAATCTACTCATAAGGTAAATACCAGGCCCAGTAATTTTATATTATAACCTCTAGTTTCATCAATTTTCCTGCAAATGACATAATTTTGTTCTTTGAGGCTGACTCATAACACACTGTGTAAATAGCACATTTTATTTGCCCATCCATTGATTGGCACCTCAACTGACTCTAACTTGATCTGTGAAGTTGTTGCTGTGAATATGAGCATGCACGTTCTATCTTCCCCTTTGCGATGCAGAACTTTGGGACTGGATGCAAGCCTATCATCTGTACTCGCTGTTTCACTGAGCTGTTGGCTTCCTAGTCACAAAATTGTTCCTTGTGCCAACATCTCTGTTTTCCACGTGTAGTTGGGAACTTTTGAGTTTTATGTTAAGACCTTTGATCCATTTTGATTTGAATTTTATGTAGAATAAGAGTGAGCCAGTTTCAGGCTTCTGTGTGGGGTTGCCTAGCTTCCTAAGTACCATTTGTTAAAATGACTCTGGCTTCCAGTGTGTATGCTCTTGTCACCGAGGCCAAGAACCAAATCTCTGAGGATTTGAGGTCTACATATGCTCCTCTCTTTCCAGCCCTTTGTTATACATGCCTGTTTTGTGCCAACACCATGATTTTTGTTATCAACTATGGCTTTGTAGTATAATTTGAAATTGGGTGTTATAACTTTAGAAGTACTTTTTTTTCTATTCGGGTCTTTTCTTCTTCCATATGATTTTGAGGATTATTTTCTAGTTCTATAAAAAAAAAAAAAAGGTGTTGGTATTTGGATGGGGGATTGCATTGAATCTGTAGATAAATTTCATTAGTATGGCAACTTTAACAATATTAACTCATCCATGAACATGGAAGGACATCTTTTGTCATCTTTCTTTGGGGTGTTACAATTATCATTGTAGAGTCCTTTCGTCTATCCCAGTGGTTCTCAACCCCTTTGGGGGTCACATATCAGATATCCTGCATATCAGAAATTTACATTATGATTCATAACAGTAGCAAAATTACAATTATGAAGTAGCAATGAAAATAATTTTATGGTTGACAGTCACCATAACATGAGAAACTATTAAAGGGTCACAGTGTTAGAAAAGTTGAGAACCACTGATCAGTTAGATTTATTGTTAGCTATAGTTCTGTTCTGTTTTGTTTTTGAGGTTATTTTAAGTTAAATAATTTTTATGATAGTTTTCTCTGTTTTTTTAATGCTGATTTTTGTGTTCTGTCACTTTGCTTAAATTGTTTATCAGATCTGATGGATTCTCTAGGATCTCTTAAGTATGAGATCATACCCCTGAAAACAGGGACAACTTGACTTTTCCTTCACTACTTACAGTTCTTTTGTCTCTGTCTCTTGCCTTACTACTCTAAGACTGCAAGCAGTTTGGTGAAGAAAACTGATAGTGATAAATACTACTTCACTCAGTCAGAATGATTATAATTAAAAAGACCATAACAAATATTTTTAAAATATTGAAAAACTACAGGAGGTATAGATACTTTGGAACCTACTTTGCCATTTTCTTAGTTTAAATTAGATGTTGTTGTTTAAAACAAATCAAACAAAAAAAAAAGCATGGCTTTGCATACAGTAGGAAACGCTTTACCAGTGAGGTACATTTCCATCTGGTTTGCCATTTTCTTTTTCCGTAAGATTTTTTTTTCAAAATTTTATATTTGTGTGTGTGTGTGTGTGTGTGTGTGTGTGTGTGTGTGTGTGTGTATGTCTGTGTGTCTGTCTGTGTCTGTGTGAGTATATGTCATATGTGTGCAGATCCCTGTGAGGCCAGAAGAGGGCATCATATCCTGGAACTGGAGTTACAGGTGGTTGTGAGCTACCTGAGGTAGGTGCTAGGATCTGAACTTGAGTCCTCTGAAAGAGCCGCAAACATTCTTAACCACTGAGCCATCTCTCCAGCCCCCAAATTTATTATTTTCTCGAAAGATTAAATGTGTATATATCAGATGACTCATTCATTTCACTCCTAGCTGTCGCTCCAAGAGCACTGAAAAGATATGCCCACAGAAAGACTTGAATATTAATGGAAGTATTAATCATAATAGCCAAAAAGCTCAAAGAACCTAATTATCTATCAACTGGTAAGTGGATAAACGTACTGAGGTATGTCCATCAATGAAAATTATGTAGCAATTAAGTCAAACTACTGATAACAGACCACATCATGAATCAACCTTAAAATCATTATGCTGAGGGCTGGTCAATTGTAGAGTGCATGCATGTGAGGACCTGGGTTCAAACTCCAGCACTTCAAATAATTATTATGCTTAATGTTCCTGGAAAAAGCCAAAAAGACATAAGTAGATGGAAACTTTGTGGACTGTAAATATTAATCATGAAGATGTCATTCTTGCCGGGTGGTGGTGGCGCACGCCTTTAATCCCAGCACCTGGGAGGCAGAGGCAGATGGATCTCTGTGAGTTCAAAGCCAACCTGGTCTACATAGTGAGTTCCAGGACAGCCAGGGCTGTTACACAGAGAAACCCTGTCTTGGAAAGCAAAATAAAAAGGATGTCATTCTCCCCAAGTGCTCTACCACTCCGTCCCAACCCTTTTACGTTTTTCTGAATTAGAATGAATTGAAAATTTGGAGTCAGCACAGATTTGTTAATGTTACTTAAAATTAAAGGTAGAAGTGGTGTGCCAGGTGGTGATGGCACACAGCTTTAATCCCAGCAATTGGTAGGCAAAGGCAGGCAGATCTTCAAGTTCGAGACCAGCCTCATCTACAGTTGAATTCTAGGACAGCCAGGGCTACTCAGAGGTACCCTGGCTCAAAAAAATTAGAAGTGGTGTGAAAGGAAGGACTATCAATTATTTAAGTTAGTATGGTATTGGCTTGGCAAACAAACACAAAATTAATAGGCTAGTAACAAATCTTTGTATATGTGTATGAGAATTTAGTATCTAAAAAAGAGTTTTACCAAAAGAAAGAACTGCGTACTGTGCTATGTACTAATGCTGAGTGCTCTAAATTCATGTTAGCTTCCAAAGTATGTATTCTTTGTCACTATATTCCTACAAATAAAGGTCCTATCAATGTGTTCACAGTATCACAGGAATTTACTACATATGAGTAAATTATAGTTGACTCTGTAAACTGTAGTAGAATATATAATACTTGCATGTATTGTCTAAAATTGTTATAGTAAAGATGCTGTCTTGTCACTGAAAATGAAAACGTTCCTTGGGAAATAGAATCATGATATAGGTTTTATTATTTTTTATATTCGTGTATTTTTATTCTACTTTCTGTGTCTGGGTGTTTTGCCTGCATGTCTGTCTGTGCCCCACATGCATGCAGTGCCCACAAAGGCCAAAAGAGGGCGTTGAATCATTGGGAACTGGAAGTACAGGTGGTTGGTAGCCAGCATGTGGGTGCTGGGAGCCAAGGCCAAGCCCTCCACAAGAGCAGTAAGTGCTGTTGACCACTGAGCCAACTCTCTAACCTCCATGAGATGGTTTTGCCAGAGAAAATCTTCAGTGGCATCATATAGCACATCATATAGTTAGTGGCACATGATGAACCATCCTAAATGTTGGTAGATTGAACAAATGATAATTATTATTTTCTTCTACCCTGTTTCTGATCCTTGCACACCATTGACTCATTAGTCCCTACACTGTATCTTAACATTTATTCAACACTAGGTGAATAGCAGCACTGATTCAAGAATGGAGGTTAGCCTATGCTGACGGTAACTTATTTGTCCAGCAAATATTTATTGAGCACCTACTGTGCTGTGTTTTATACTAAGGCAAGAGAGAGATTTCAGATTAACACTGGAATGTAAATCAAACCAAGCAAAAAGCTCTGGTCCCTAATAAAGTAAGTTAGTTCTTCCTCTGTAGAGCCCTCTCTGGTTCTCCAAGTCCATTTAGTCAGCACTCAGAACAATCTGCACCATCATGCCCTTTCTGTGAGCTCACCTCTCTCACACTTGACTCCTTCGGATCATTTTTCTCTTAGAACATTCAAGATGTAAGTAATTCGAAGAATTCTACTTTGGAAGCTTTGTTTTAGTTAAGGTTTTCATTGTGGATATATTTGCTATTGGTTTGTCATTTGTTTTATCATGACCTGATTGATACATTATTCTTCCAATAAATATTTACAAATACCCACTCTATGCTATGTACTTTATAGTTATAATAAATGAGGAATTCTAAACAAATATCATCAAGAAAATAAAAGGCCCTAGACCTCTGGTAACTCACAGAGACATTTGAATAAATTCTTTGTGGAAAATCAGTAAAGCATTTAAACTTCATTCTGTTAATCACACAGTCTGTAATTTTAAATGTCTTTTATGTGTACCTTTCATGTCCTAGCTGGATGGTAACATTTGAAACTCCCAGTATGAATGCATTTGTTGTTCATTATCTTCCCTTTTTTTTTCTTTACAGTTGTCAACAAACTAGGATAAAAGGCTTAAAAACAAAAGCTTAAGTAAAGCTAAACCAAGAAACTATGAAAATAGCCTTCAAGGCAAAAAAATATTAGTAAAAACACTTTATGGAAGATACAAGCTATGAATTATGTGCTAAATCATATAGTATCAGAAAATATAAAATATGAATAAATTTCCCAAGTGAACAAAGTATGAGTGGGAAAGAGGGTACAGAATGCTCTAGGCAAAAGGAAGTTTTGTGGGGTGCAGAGGTCCCGCCTCCGTATCCTGAGTTGCTAAAGAAGTCACGGGATCTGTTGTCATTCCTGCTACTCCGGAATCATTGTAAAATTCAAAGGAATATGACTTTGAGCTTGAATCAAAAATAGTGGTGGGAAGGTTGCTTATACTCTTTGTTTGGTTGGTTTGGTTTTGGTTTTTGCCCATGGGAGGACAGTACCTCAGAGAGGTGTCTAGATGCCCTGCCAGATTGTGGCTGTAGTAATTGGGCCAGTGTCCCCAGGAATATATCCCATCTGTTGTCCAGGCACCCTTTGCTTTAAATGCCAAGTTTCCAAAGTCTTGTACAACTTTAGAAGTTATGCTTGTTCATTGTTTTGTGGGCCTTCAAGGAGCTAAATGCATATTTTATGCTGATATATTTGCAGTTTTTTTTTCTATCTGTCTCTACATTCTCAGTATCTATAAGACACTGTATCTTTAAGACACATTCAGTCCGTGGATAATCAATTCAAATACTCATGAATAGGTACCTAATTAGTAGATTCCTTTTCCTTTTTTAATTTTTTTTTTTATATTTTATGTACATTGGTATTTTGCCATGGGTGTTGGGTCCTCTGGAACTGGAATTACAGACAGCTGAGAATTGTCATGTGGGTTCTGGGAATTGAACCCAGGTCCTCTGAAAGGGCAGTCAGTACTCTTAACTGCTGAGCCATCTCTCCAGCCCTCCCCCACTTTTTTTTGGTTTTATCTATCAAGACTAGGCTTCTCCATGAAGCCCTGGCTGTCCTGGAACTAGCTCTGTAGCCCAGGCTGACCTTGAACTCACAGAGATCCACCTGCCACTGCCTCCCGAGTGCTGGGATTAAAGACATGCGCCACTGCCTCGCCCTACATTTCCTAGCTTTAAAAATGGTACCATGACATCAAGTCATCTTCACAAGCCAGAGTTAAACCTGTGGCCAAGGGTTGGAAGTGACAAAGCATTCACCTAACATACGTGTAGTCTTGGATTCCATCCCTAGCACTGTGGGGGGAAATTCCTACGACCAAACCTTGTGGGTTTATACACTGGTAGCTCTTATCTTTATTCCCAGACAACTTCATTCCCACTGACAATGCCTTTGGCCACAGATGCAGTCACCTCTCAACTGATATGCATGTCATTATCGCACTCCTGCTAACAATCCTTAAATGTCTTCCTACAGTTTGGGGACAAAGATGCACATTCCATAATCTTATTTGGAGACTATGATGTGACCTACTTTATGATTTCACCCGCTGTCATTAAGCAATATCAAGCCAGGTGCATCTTGCCAAATCATGCGTCCATAATACTCCAGACTATCCTAGAGCATCCTATTGCTATCTTATGTCTCAATAACTATCCGATTCCCTTGAAACTCTGCTCCTGCTGAGGTTTTCAGGGTGACTTCCTTGACCGTTTGAACTCTCCTGTGTTCTCAAAGAACCCTGCGTAGTTTTTTTCTTGATTCATAACACACTGCACTGTCAATGTTGTTCATGCCTGTCTCCTCTACCACTCAGATTTGGAATCACTATAAGCTAGCTCAGAGTTTGGTCCCTGATAAGGTTGTCGAGTTTTTGTGTGTGCATGTTTGTGTGTTTGTTTTACAGTTTGGGGAAATGATTCCAGTGCCTTGTGCATACTAAGCAAGCTCTTTACTACGGAGCTACATCTCCAGCCCTTGTTGTTGTTGTTGTTGTTGTTGTTGTTGTTGTTGTTGTTGTTGATAGTGTCTTGCTATGAAGTCTGGGCTAGCCTGGAACTCTATCTTTCTGCCTTTTTCTCCTAAGTAATAGGATTAGAGGTGTGTGCTAAAATGCGTGGCACCATTTTAGGTTCTTAGGAAGTGTGTGTGACATGAATGGCAATTGTGATCAAATACTGATGTTTTTGTTTCTAGATACATGGTTCAGTGGCCTGGTGGTCGAATCCTGCATCGCCATGAACTTGACACCTTCCTTGCACAGGCTGTGTCTACCCAGCTTTATGAACCAGATCAGCTTCAAGAACTCAAGGTGATTTAATTTAGTCCACCATCGTTTAAAATTGTTCTGCCTTTTAGGCTTTTCTTTTTCTTTTTCTTTTTTTGAGACAGGGTCTCAGGCTGGCTTAAATTCTCTGTGTCAGTACAGATGACCTTATGACCTTGAACTCCTGATCCTTATGCTTCTACTTCCCAAGTGCTGAGATTTATAGGTATGTGCCATTTCTACGTAAACTCGTACCTCAACTCTAAGTCTTTTCCTTTTGGAGCGAGGGAAAATAATAATTCTATAGGTAAGTGTTTTATTTCCCTTAGCCAAACAGATACTTCTATTAGTAAAACCAAGAGATGCTGCTATATTACCCCCCCCCATAATGATTAATGAGAAGACACAGAAAAAGATACTTTGTAGGGCTTGTAAATCATGGTAAGGTTTCCGTCACTAATGAGGTATGTTGCAGGGACTTACCTTAGTCTCCCTACTTGTCACTGAGTCAATGTCTATCTCCTACTACTTAATTGTATTTCTTTATTTGGTGTGCGAGTATAGGCATGTGTGTACTACAGTAGACATGTAGAGGTCGGATGACAACTCTCAGTCGTCAGTTCTCTCGGGCCACCCAGGAAGATCTGGGGGTCAAATTCAAGTTCCTCTACCTGCTGAGCCATCTCATTACTGGCCCCTCTCCCAAAACACACTTAAGAAAGGTCAGTGAATCCTGGAAGAAACACAAAAGCATAAAGAAGAAAATACAGACACCAAGAACTAAAGCAATAGAAGATAGTGGTATAGTAGGTAGACTAAAGACAGGCTGCCTTGTGCTCCCGTCTTGGCATTATTACCCCCTAGCTGCGTGATACTGTCTAGGTTACTTAACTTTCTCACATTCTCTTTTTTTACTAATGGAACTGTAAAGATAATGCGTAAAATACTGCATGTAAAACAGAGCAGTCTCTTGTGTATTTTAAATATACCATACTCGGGGGGTCGGAGAGATGGCTCAGAGGTTAGGAGCACTGGCTGCTGTCTTCCAGAGGTCCTGAGTTCAATTCCCCACATCCACATGGTGGTTTACAACATCCCTAGTGGGATCTGCTGCCCTCTTCTGGCATAAAGGTGTACATGCAGACAGAATATAAAATAAATAAATCTTAAAAAACGAATGAATGCATGAGTAAATAAATAAATATACCATACTCCATAAATACCAGCTATTAATGCAATACACCCCTCTCCTGGTTTTTAGTAGCTGTGTTCCTTTGAGGCCTGTGACAAAGTCAAATTAAGGAACTTTTATTCTAGTTCAGTTTGAGAGTGCAGGGTAGCAGGAGCCTGAAGAGTTGGTCACATTGTATCCACATGAGAGCTGATTTGATGTTCATCTCCCTTTCTCCTTTGTAATCACTCCAGTACCCCAGCCCTAGGATAAAGTCGATCAAATCCAGCAAGGCTTGTGAAATTACACCAGATATGGTAGCATGCACCTATTATAGTTGCAGCGTCCCGTGAAGCTGCGTAGGGAGGGTAGTGTCCTAGTTTGCAAAGTGTACACGCTGTGATAAATGATCAATGCCAGCTTGGGGCAGGAAAGGATTTATTTCAGCTTATACCTTATAGTCCATCACTGAGGGAAGCCAGAGCAGGAACTCAAGGCAGGAACCTGGAGGCAGGAACTGTTGAAGCAGAGGCCATGGAGGAGTGCTGCTAACTGGCTTGCTCCTCATGGCTTGCTCATACATCATTAATCAAGAAAATGCCCTAAGACTCCCTCACAGACCAATCTGATGAAGGCAATTTCTTTCTTTTTTTTCAATTTATAAGCTTTTATTCAGATTAATCAATAAATTGACCAAACAAAGCTTATTAATTATAGGAAAGAGTGGCATCACTATGTAGCCTACAGATATTTAAGAGGATCTAATGAGATATTATGAATTTCTAAACAACTGTATGTAACCACCTACAAGAAGGAAGAAATAGAAAATTTGTCGGAAATTGTGGCAAAGAGGAAAGTAACCTCACTTCAACAAACATGTGGTTTTAAGAGAATGGGGAATTTTGCAAATACTATTTGCACTTAACATCACTGAAGATAAGGATAGTCTGGATAAATGGAGAGTTGGTGGTAAGATGTTAAAATGAGGGGGCTGGAAAGATGGCTCAGTGGTTAAGAACATTGGCTGCTCTTCCAGAGGACCAAGGTTCAATTCCCAGCACCCACATGGCAACTTACAACTGCCTGTAACTCCATTCTGGAGGATCTGACACCCTCACAGAGGCATATATGCAGGCAAAACACCAATCAATGCTCATAAAAATAAGTTATTTTCTAAAAAGATGTAAAATGAAAGGCCTAAGACCATTTGAAAACAAAACAAGGAATACACATAGTAGAACATCCTCTAATCCCTGCTGCAGGAGGATGCGGCAGGGGGGTCATTTGTTTGAGGCCAGCCTAGGCTATGTAGTGACACCTTGGCTCAAAAAACAAGCACAAATTACAAATTTAAAGCAGGGTGGCACATGCTTCAAAGCTGAGGCAGGAAGGTCAAGAGCCTAAGAGCAGCCCAGAGTATGTGGAGATTTCAAACAAAACAATAAAATAGACTTGAAGTCGGGCTACAGCTCAGTGGTAGAGTACCTGGATAATATGCAAGAGGCTTTGGGTTCGATTACAAACATCAGAGAAAAGAGAAAAAGACTTGCAAAGTCGTAATTTAGATTAGGTCAGCTAAGGAAAGATGCAACAGCCTAAGACAAAGAATGATTCTTTTGATAGCAAATATATTCCTGGGTCCTAGAGCAGCTCTTCATGCCAAATCACACCCAGAAGGGGACTTGAAAATGCATCAACTTTTCTATTAAGCCATCTGATGTGCCAGCCTTAAATAGCCACTACAATCAGTTTTGACTTTATTTATGTGTATTAATGTTTTGCCTGTGTGAATATTTCTGCACTGTGTGCATGTCCAGTGCCCACAGACATCAGAAGAGATCACTGGGTCCCTTGGAACCAGAGTTACAGATGATTGTGAGCCACCCTGTGGGTGCTGGGAATTGAACCTGGGTCCTCTGTAAAATATCAAGTGCTCTTAACTGCAGAGATATCTATCCAGCTCCATACCATGATCAATTTTTGATGTTATCTATCTTTGATTCTGGGGAGGGGGAGTGTGCTAATGATCAAATATTGCGGTGTTTTGTATGCTTGTCCTATGCATTTAGAATATTGTCTATAAATTATGTCAACTGTTTTTCCATACAAAAATATTTTTCAAAGTTACACCTGTTGGCTGGGTATAATGGCACAATCCTATAATACCAGTATTCAGAGGCTAGAGGATCACCCATGAGTTCAAGGTCAGCTTGATCTCTACATAGAGTGTGGTGGTGGAGCATGACTTTAATCCCAGCACTTGGAAGGCAGAGGCAGGAAGATCTCTGAGTTTGAGGCTAGCCTGGTCTACTGAGCAGGACATCCAGGACTATTACACAGAGAAGCCCCGTCTCAAAAAAAAAGAAAAAGAAATGATGGGTCTGGAGAGATGGCTCTAAGCACTTATTTCTCTTGCAGAGGATGCAGGATTGGTTCCTAATATCCACAACATACAACCATCTATAACTTCAGTTCTAGGGAATCCACGGCCCTCTTCTGGCCTCCAAGGGCACTTCAAACAAGTGGTACACTTGTGTACATACAGGCAAAACACTCATACACATAAAATAAAAATAAATCTCTAAAACTCCAAATGATTCCTCTTAACTTTATTTCTTGTCATTATTCGCCAAACAATACAATATGAAATCTGTTCATAATAAAGTAATATAGTATTGGTGTAAATGTTAAGGCCACTCCACGTAGTTAAAAGGAGATTTATTTAAAGGTGTAACTTACAAATGAAGGGATAGGTAGATTGAGGGTTCTGTGAAAGATGCAGCGTAGTCCGGCGATGTTCTCTGGAGAACTCTCCTCCGGCCACCTCTCGAGTCCGGCTCCCAGCAGCAAGAGAGCGCTGCACATCCCGCTCTCTGGTCTTCGGGGGCCCTCCCTTGGCCCCGCCTTGTAGGCGTGATAGTTACCAAAGCCCAATGGGGGTGGAACTTCCAGACCAAAGCTAGAATGGCTACCCACTACAATATAGAGCTAATTTAGCATATAGAAGGATTGTGTAGGCTATATACAAACATACCATTTTCCATAAAGGACTTGGGCATCCATTGATTTAGTTATCTTCAAGGGGTCCTGAAACCAGTCCCCCAAGAATGCTGAGAGACAACTGTATTGTACTTTCTTTTTAACTTATCATAGTCCATATTTCCTTTGTGTTAAAAATTTAGTAATTTTTTATCATATGGATGTATCGTTTAATTATTATGATGTTAGCCATATAGATTATTTCTAGTTTTCCTTAATATATGTAATGTGATAATTGCATGCTTATACATACATCTTTATTGACAAGTGCATTTCCTTAGAAATAGTCTATAATCCTGTATAATAGTTTTAGTGTACCTGTATTTTGTCTGCAACCTGTCTCATGAGACTAGGTATTGAATTTTCCAATTTTGGCATCATGTCAGCACTCAAAAATGCTTCAGACTTTGGAACATTTTGTTTCTGAAATGGAACTTGCTGTGTTACCTAGGCTCAACTCCAACTCCTAGGTTCAGATGATCCTATCCCCTCAGCCTTTTGAGTAGCCAGGACTATATCTGAGCTCTATCATGCTTGGCAGAAGAGGTTCTTTTTCGTTTGGTTGATTGGTTGGCTGGTTGGTTTGAGAGAAGATATATTGTCTTGGCCCAGACTGGCCTTGAACTTGCAGCAGCCCTCCTGCCTCAGTCTCCCAAGTCCATGTACCATCACCTGGCTAGAACTGATTCTTAAAAGTAGACTGGCCGGGCGGTGGTGGCGCACGCCTTTAATCCCAGCACTCGGGAGGCAGAGCCAGGCGGATCTCTGTGAGTTCGAGGCCAGCCTGGGCTACCAAGTGAGTTCCAGGAAAGGCGCAAAGCTACACAGAGAAACCCTGTCTCGAAAAAACAAAAAAAAAAAAAAAAAAAAAAAAAAAAAAAAAAAAAGCTACTTATGTACTGAAATAACTACTGAAAGGCAATATATATGCTAGCTAAAGACTGTCATCCCAGTACTTAGGAAACTGAAGCAGGAGGATTACTGTGACTGTGAGATCAGCCTGAGTTTCAGAGTAAGATCATTTTTCAAAAAACTATTTTACATGTATTTTTACTTATTTGGGGGTATAGTGTAGAGGGATACATGTGTGCCATGAAAGGTGTGTGGAGGTCAGAGGACAATTTGAACGAGTTGGTTCTCTTCTTTCTACCATGTGGGTCCTGGGGGTCAAATTCAGTCTTGGCAGCAAATGCCTTTAACCACTGAACCATCCTGCCAGCCCAACACAGTCTAATTTAGCTGGAAGAGTCAACATGACATTGTAATAAACAAACAACAACAACAATAATAATGTTACCAATGACGATGTAGGTTAAGTATCCCTTATCTGAAATGCACAGAAATGACCAGACATATTTCAAATTTGAGATTTTTTTCCAGATTTTTAATATTTGCATACACACAATGAGATATCCTAGGATAGGACCCAAATCTTAACTATGATGTTCATTATGTTTCATATATACCTTATAAATATAGCCTGAAGATAATTTTATACAATATTTTTAGGGCATCTGCATTTTAACTGCAACCAATCACATGAGGCCACAGATTTTAGATTGTTTTAGACTTAAAGTTTTTCGTTTCTTTTTTCTTACTTCTTAAATTTTTTTTCTCTGATGGTTTCAGATTGAGAAACTGGATGCTCGAGGGATCCAGCTTGCTGCCCTGTTCATGAGTGGGGTCGACACAGCTCTGTTTGCCAATGATGCATGTGGCCAGCCAGTCCCTTGGGAGCACTGCTGCCCCTGGATTTACTTTGATGGCAAGCTGTTCCAGAGCAAGCTCATTAAAGCAGGCCGAGAGCGCGTGTCCCTGGTTGAACTCTGTGATGGCCAGGTATAGTCCATACCCCTGACCTGTCACAGGGACAAATCAGTAGGCATGCAGGGGGAAGGCGCTCAGACATTTAGGCAGTAGAGAGCAGAAGTGAGACAATGTGTCTTAGCCAAGCTAAATTGAATCAACATGGTCTCCAAAGCTTATAATCTAATACATGTCTATTATAAAAGCATGTGTCGGAAAGTTGTTTTTATCCCCAAGCTTAAAGTTTGTATGACTTATTTCTTACTGAGAGTATTTCTTCTCCACAGAATTTCCACATATACTATATGCCCTTCCTGGAACTATTGGAATTTCGTTTTCCCTTATTTACAAAAACTGCAAGTCCCTTTTCTAAGTGAATTTTTGGGGGAAAGGAGGTTAGGAATGGAAGAGAGCAGACGGTAGATAATAGAGTAGATTTTCCAATATAACCTTGGGAAAGGGAGAAAAAAGCAAGGGAGAGGAAACCTTACTCAGTATTTTATCTGTTTAGTGGGGAGTAAGCTGAGGGACTAGAGCAGGGTCAGCCAACTACTGCTATCGTGTCCCCTGTCCATTATAAATAGCATTTTACTGGAACATGGCCACATTCATTCCTTTACACACCTGTGGCTTCTTTCATGCTAGAATGGCAAAGAAGAGTGGTTGTGGCAGACACAGTGTGGCCCATGAAACCTAAAGTATTTACTTTCCTACCTTTTTCAGAAGTTTACCAACATCTGGGACTAGGTATATGCACACACCTGTAGTTGGGTTTTTTTGTTTTGTTTTGTTTTTTGTTTTTTGTTTTGCTCTTTGGGGGCCTGACACCCAGCTCCCAAATAAATACATGGAAACTTATTCTTACTTATGAATGCCTGGCCTTAGCTTGGATTGTTTCTAGCCAGCTTTTCTAACTTCAATTATCCCGTTTCTCTTTAACTATGTTTTGCCTCTGGGCTTTTTACCTTTCTTTATTCTATGTATCTTTCTTTCCGTCTTACTCAGTGGCTGGCTGTGTGGCTGTGTGGCTGGCCCCTGGCATGCTCCTCCTTGCTCCTCTTTTTTTCAAGCCAAGATTTCTCCTCCTACTTATTCTCTCTGGCTGGCAGCCCCGCCTATCCCTCTCCTGCCTAGCTATTGGCCATTCAGCTCTTTATTAGAGCAATCAGGTGTTTTGGACAGGCAAAGTAACACAGCTTCACAGAGTTAAACAAATGCAACACATCATTGTATCATTAAACAAATATTCCACAGCATAAATGAATATAACACATCTTTAATATTTCACAACCCATACACTCATCAGAGCTAAGGGTCTCCAGTGCTGAGTATGGGAGAAGTCTGTTTTTTTCTTTTTTCTGTTACCTGATTTTGTTACCTCCCCCTTAAAAGAATAACCTAGCCAGTTGTTGGCCATGCAGTCAACCATTTCCTGGTTCCTTATTGTTCTATTTGTTGTCATCCCTATAGATAATGTTCCTCACAAGTTGCTGGTCAGAACTAATCTTCTGGTATTGTAGGTATCTTGTGAAGAGTGGGTGCTTTGATACTAAATGGGTTTCCTGAGGCTGGAGTCTAGAAGCCTTTCACTCTGGGCTCAGTTCCCATAATGGGAATGGAATTATGAGAATGTGCCTAGAGTGTTCAACACTATGTGTGAAACATGGGGCAAGTTCAGAACAATACCAGTTCTCTTCCTCATTTGAAGGCTGACCTGGCAAGCAAAGTGGAGAAGATGAGGCAGAGTATCCTTGAAGGCGTCAACATGAATCATCCACCACCTTCTGCTCTACTTCCGTCACCTACGTTTGTGCCTCCCATGGTGCCCTCTCTCTATCCTGTTTCTCTTTATTCCAGAGCCATGGGCTCATTTCCACCTCCCCCTCAAGCAAGGAGTCGGGGATTTGCAGGTCAGTACTTAAGAATGAGGTGTCATCTAATTTATTTCATTATAAACCATCCAGTTCACTGCCAGTTCCTGACTCAACGGTCTAATGTATATCTTGCTTTGTTTGAATTCCATGCTGTGGTATAATACTTTCAAATGTAACTATCAATGTATCCTGGGGAAGAAAGTCCATTGAAATCCAAGACCATTCTCAATAGAGGTGGTCAGTTCTCAGTGATTAATTCTCATCATCCAAACTCATGTGGTCTGGACTGATGCAAAACCAAGAGTCACTGTCATTTCATTATATTGATAGTTATAATTTATATGAACTGGATCTTCGTGGTTGCCGTTAGTTCATCCATTCCTTATGAGCAGTTGCAAGAAGGTGTTTGTGGGAAAGCATTGGAAGTACATCTCAGTACTGGAGGATGACAGTAGCTTGATGTAGCTGTATTCACTCTAGGGTAGACCTGATACACTGACTACCTTCAGCTCCAAAAGCATGGGAAGAAATTTTTTCATCCACACACCCCAAAGAATTACATCTTAGTAGAGAAAACAAGCACATACATGTCTATATAATTATGGTGACTCCCAAGCTTCTGCCTAATAAGGAATACACAAGCATGATTCAGGCAGCTAAAATCTTGATATATTAAATAACCTGCTTCTGGTGAAACACGATTGTGTGTGTGTGTGGTAGTTGGGATCAAACCCAGGATTTTAAATATTCTGGGCAGGCATTCTACCTCTGACCTACATGCATCCCCAGTTCTGAACCAGGGTATTTCAATAGGGATATTTTAACATGAAATAGCAAGAATCTGTCATCAGGTGAGTGTATCTTTGCTATTGGACATGTGTATTGTGTGTTGTACCTCCATTTAAAAACAATAAAGCTGGAAGTTGAACTTAGTCTTTTAGGGTCACAAAACTCAGCAGTTATATTTAGCTCAAGGGTAGGCTTACATGAGCAGTATGGAAGTCAGGCCCTGCTGTGGAACAATCCTTTTCTACACTATGAATATGTATTATTCTCATTGATTAATAAAAAGCTGACAGGCGGGTAGCTGGGCAGAAAGGTGGGAAAGCCAAACTGAGAATGATGGGAAGAGGAAGAACAGAGTAAGGGGGGGTCACCAGCTAGATGCAGAGGGAGCAGAGGATGAGTGTGCCATGCTAATAAAGGTACTGCCACATGGCAGAGTGTAAATAAGGAATATGGGTTAACTTAAAATATAAGAGCTAGTTAGTAATCAGCCTGAGCTATTGGCTGAGCATTTACAATTAATGTAAGTCTCATGTAGTAATTTGGAAGCAGCTCCCAGGACAGGAAAACTCCACCTACAAGGCCCCTATGTAGTCAAGTCTTACAGACTAAGGAACCAACCATTTCATCCCTTTAAGCTGACTTAACTGATCTCTGATTGTGTGTGTGTGTGTGTGTGTGTGTGTGTGTGTTGACTGTATTGTGTGTTTCTCAGAAGATGCCTTAATTAAGGCCAAGTTCTTGGGAAATTCTTACCATTGCCTAAACTAGTGATGGATCACAGAAGCCTCCTGCCTTTCTGAAAGGACATGATAAAAATCACCAAGTGCAGCTGGATGTTGGTGGTACATGCCTTTAATCGGATCACGTGGGAGGCAGAGTCAGGTGGATCTCTGAGCTCAAGGCCAGCCTAGTCTACAGAGTGAATTCCAGGACAGCTAGGGCTACACAGAGAAAACCTGTCTCAAAAAAAAAAAAAGAGTAGTAAACCCTTAGGATCTCACTTTCATATAAAGATTATGATGGTTTTTTGGGTTTGTTTTTATTTGTTTTGCTTTTTTGGTTTTTCAAGACATGGTTTTTCTGTGCAACAACTCTGGCTATCCTAGAACTCACTTTGTAGACCAGGCTGGCCTCTAACTCAGAGATCTGCCTGCCTCTGCCTCCTGAGTGCTGCGATTAAAGCCATGTGCATAAAGCACCAGGCATATGATGGTTGATTTTAACTGTCAACCTAATGCAACCTAGAATCAACTGGGAAGAGAGTCTTAATGTGGAACTGTCCAGATTAGGTTGACCTACAGGTATGTCTATGGATAATTGTCTTCATTGCCTTAATTGGCATGAGGAAGACCCAGCCTGAAACTGGGCAGCACCATTCCCTGGTTTGGGGCCCTGGACTGCATAAGAGTAAACTCCCCGAGTGCTAAGCATGCATGCATACATTCTCTCTGCTCTTGACTGTGGATGTGGTGTGACTAGCTGCTTTAAGTTCTTGCCACTTGGATTTCTCTGCTATGATGGAACTGTGAGCTAAAATGTATTCTTTCTCCCACAGTTGTTGTTGTTTTTTTTTT
>CABHPR010137261.1:0-25152 GCA_902168415.1 Peromyscus melanophrys | reverse complement strand
GCTTTATCTGGGCACATAGTAGATAGTGGTAGATAGGTGGGTCGATTCTTAAGAAGCCTTCCCTTCACTTACATATAGAAGAGGAAAGGAGTGCGTTTTGGAAAGCAAGACCACCTTTTCAAAAAGCACTATGAAACACCGTGAAACTTGTTCTGAAAATGGCAAAGAAATAGGAAAAATGTTGAAAGGACACTTTTTAAATACTAACCTTTGTTGAACTCTATTTTTTTTTTTTGCCCAGTTTTGTTCTGTGAACATCTTGCTGTAAATTTCAGTGTCTCAGCTGGAGGAGGTGCTATGATAGGAATTGAAAATCTATTAAAAATAGCTCATCACAGCTTATGTCCCATTACAGAAATCCTTTGCAAAGTTCCAATTCTTTCCAGTACTGCTTACACTATTCTTTCTCACAAAGTATTTCACTCACTTCTTTCTTAAAGCTGTATGTTGGGCCTACCACTATGAAAAAGACATAAAAAGCTCATCTGAGCAAGGTCACCTTCGTACTGCATTAGCACTCAGAATTCCTTTAACTTCATGATCCACTCGTGTATGGAAACATTTCAAAGACACACTATGCAGCATCACAACTGGCTATGAGTAACTTCTGGCCTTCATAGACTGAAGGAACATCCTCCCACGGGGTAGGAGACTTTTGTTTTCCTTTCCAATGGGAGAAAGAGCTTATGAGACCCCAAACTAAAACTGAATGCCACTGAAATAGTGTATTTTAAGCCACATGCCTTCTTTCTCATTTTCCTTTATTTTATAATCTCATTTTGGGCCATAAGCATCCAGAGACAAGAGATGTTCATGGTGGAATATAAATACAGCACTATGAACGAGAGTGAAGAGACATTCTCTCAAGTGCACGCTTTGGACACAATGCACAAAGTTTTTTCCCCTAAAATTTGGCAGTCTTGAAGGAAATTAAGCCACCTTCAGTATTCATACACTGGGGTACATTGATGACTCCAGTGGTTTCACAGAATCATAGAACTGTTGAAATGCAAATGTTCTCCTGTCTTTAAACTCCAATTTGGCTGTCACCAGCCCTACTTCTAACCATATGCAGATGATTTGCTGAAAACTTCATGACATCAAAACAATTACAACTTACAAAATTACAAATAGTTTTAAGACTAGCTATTCAGTATGCGTCTACATATGGTTAGACATAAAGCTATAAAATTTTATGAGGTGTTAATAAAGTTCTTTGAATCATATTATTAAAATCATTCAAATGATAATCTGCTCTTGGGATAAGCAGGCCTAACCTTATTTGATAATAAAAGACATGATAATGTTAAATTTTCAGGTTCCAAAATCCTTGCTAATAATTCTCTTTTGATGCCTGCAATGTCTTCAAAGATATCCTCTTTGGGAAATTCCCAATTAAGGTAAAACTACATACAGAGAGGACAATGTTTCAATGTTAAGAATTGTCAATATCTTGAAAAGGTTGGCTTACTTAGATATTGGTACTTGGGATAAAAGAAAACTTTGTTGATTTTGGATTCATAGAGATACAGGTCTGACAATATTAGAGCTGGTAGGATTTGGCAGGACAGACTGGCATCAGTGAGCACTATAAGCAGAGACTGTTGCTTTGTCATGGTTAGCTGTTGAAAGGCAGGGAGAAGTTTTGAGTAAGAAATGGCCATAAGTCATTAAGACTCTTCTTCAAGTAAATTTGTTAGATGGTCTCTACTGTGAAACTGCTCTCTTACATTGCAGTCTGTTCTCACTAAAGAGAATTTTTTTAAAAATTCATTTTTTTTACTTTTTAAATTTAGGTATTAAATTTGAATTTCAAAGATACTAAAATATATTTAATGAACAAAGACTGTTGGATCTTAGTAGAAAAGCAGATATAACCTGCTAAGAGAATAGATGGTCACAAAGTAGAGATTGTAAACACAAGAGAAGACTGCCCATTAAGAGGCACCCCTCCTTGAAAAAAAAAAAAACCCAAAAACGTAGAAACAATGGATAGCAGAAGAAACAAAGAACTGAAAAACAGATGTGTAAATTACAAGACAAAACATGAAAGCTATGAAAAAATGAATGTGCTCCCTCCACAGAGCTCACACCTATAATAACTGCAACAAAAGTTCATGAAATAATTGGAATGCTGGGTAAAGAATTCAAAATTACACTTTAAAAATGTCTAGTGACTTCAAAGAGGATTCAAATAAGCAAATGAATGAAGACAAGACATCAGTTCAGGATCTAGATAAGTGAATCAAAAAGCAACGTGAAAGAAATATCCAGCACCACTACCCAACTTTGTATAATGAAAATTCAGCAAGGAAATTGGTTTCTTGAAAGATAAACAAGAAATGTTGGAAATGAATGGGTCTGATGAAAACACAGTAGAAAGCATTACCAATAGACCAGACCAAGCAGAAGAAAAAGTATCAGGAATATAAGAGAAGGGTGACTACAGATTGCATTCAGACAGCAATGAAGAAAATGAAGCTATATATGACCATAATACTTAAAAACACTGAAAGATGTTTGAGATGATTGAGAAACTAAACCCAAGAATCCATGTAGTAGAAAGAACTGAGACAAAAACTACTGGGTTAAATAAATTATTTACTGAAATTATAGCAGAAAATTTCCCGTCTTAGAGAGGTCATGCAAGTGCAGGGTGCATTTAGAATCCCAAAGAGAAATGACCTGAAAAGAGCCTCTCTGTGTCACATTATATACAGTTAGAAGCTGAGAACACAGAAGAAGTAGCAAGAGAAAAACACTCATTTACTTTCAAAGAAAAACCTATCAGAATAACACCAGGTATCTTGAAGAAACCCTAAAAGCCGCTCATTTCAATGCTGAAGATAGATAACTGTCAGCCAAGGTTATCAGATCCAAAAAGTTTTCTACAGAGAAGAGAGAAAAAGAGGACAAAATAGTATTCTAACTACCCAGAAAAAAAAAATGAAATTTTTATAGGAACCACTAAATATACCAATGATAACCCAAATGTTAATGTCTTTGATTCTTCAATTATAAAATATAAAGTAGATGATTGGATCAAAACGCAAATTCCAACAGTTTGTTCTATTCAAGAGGCTATTTTCATTAGCAAAGATAGATTGAAGGTCAGAAGGTGGAAAACTATGTACCACACAAGTGAAAGCAGGAAATGGGCAGGAATAGCTGTTCTTATATTTGGAAAGACAGACTTCAAGTAAAAAGTAATTAGAGGATGTTGTATGATATTTTGTTTGCGTTCTGACAAATAAAGCTTGCCTGGAGATCAGAGGGCAGAGCTAGCCATTTGTTAACCATAGAGGCCAGGCAGTGGTGGAACACACCTTTAATCCCAGCACTTGGGAGGAGGAAGCAGGAACATCAGGAGTTCAAGGCCACCCGGGCGACACCAGATTGAATCAATCTAAAACAAACAGAGTCAGGTGATGGTGGTGCATGCCTTTAATCTTAGCACTAGGAAGGTGGAGACAGGAATATAAGGCAGGTAGAGACAGGATCTGTTCCTTTCAATCTGAGGATTTATAGAGGTAAGAAGTTACTGATGGCTACTCTGCTTCTCTGATCTTTCAACTTTCACCCTGATATCTGACTCCAGGTTTGTATTGTTAAGACTAATTAGGGTCACACTTCAAGAGGATATAAACAAGGCCATTACATATTATTAAAGGAAAGAGTTCATCAAGAAGTTAGAACAAGGATGAATATACATGTACTAAATGTGGAGGTACATAATTTTGTAAAATAAACTTCAAAAATAGAAAAGGAAATATGGTACCAGGTAAAAGTAATTGCAGACCTTAACACTTTATTCTCATCAATAAGTATATCATCCTGATAAAAAATGAATGATTGACTATAGATTTAAACTGTATATATCAAGTTATTGAACCCAGTAGTTATGAAATATACATAGTACTCAGAAGTCCATAGAACATTCTTCAAAATAGAATGCAAGGCCACAAAACAAATAAGTCTTAAGGAATAAAAGTAATTTAAATTATTTGTCCTACCTTTTCAGGTCATAAGGGAATAACACTAAAGATAACAAATAGCAAAGTAAACTATACAAACTGTAACAACAAATAAAGATTGAACAGCTGACTTTTCCTGTTCTGCTTTCTACAGCTTCAACCACGACCAGGACCAAAAGCAGCTTGGGGGCGCATTTGTCTCATCTGACAGTCAGCAATCTCTCAGGAGTCAGGTGAGAGCAGACACTCAAGAAAGGAACCTGATGGCAGAGATTAAAACAGAGGCCAGGCAGGAGGCCTGCTTAGTGACTTGTTCCCCATGGTTTGCTCAGTTTGCATTATTATTCAACCCCGGACCACCTACCTACCCAAGGGATACTCTGCCCATAGTGGGCTGGCTTCTTCCACATCAATCATTAATCAAGAAAATGGCCCACAAAACTGCTCCAAATTCGATCTGATAGCGGCATCTCCTCAATTAAGGTTCTCTCTTCCCAAATGACTATAGTTTGTGTCATGTTGACAAACATGAACCAGTACAGGTTAAATTATCAGAGATACAATTGATAAAAATCAGAGAAGAAATTAATGTTTTCCTAGAAACAAGGTAAAAAGAAATCAGGCTGAGCAAGCCATGATTAGCAAGCCAGTAGGCAGCACCCCTCCATAGCCTCTATATCAGCTCTGGCCTTCAGGTTCTTTCCCTGTTTGAGTTCCTATCCTGGCTTCCTTCAATGGTGGACTATAATGTGGCAGTATAAGCTAAATACACCCTTTTTTCCTCAACTTGCTTTTTAATCATGGTGTTTCATCATAGCAATAGTCACCCTAACTAAGGCAAACTGGTACCAGGATTGTGGGGGTATTGCTGGGACAGACCAGACCATATATTTTTGAGAGTACTGTGGAAGGACTTTGAATCTTTGGGCTGGAAAAGCCATTGAGTGTTCAAAGCCCAGTGGGATGTTCTATAGGAGCTTAGAAAATAAGAACGTTGAGAGAAGTACAGGCAACAGCTTGTGAAGTTTCAGAAGGAAGTAAAGACTCTTCTGGGGCATTTGTGTGAAAAATCTGTAGAGTCTGGTCAACTGGAGCTGAAGAATTGGCTGTGATTAACAAAGGACCAGAAACACTAAAGTAAAGCCTTTGATTTACAGGGATGTTGGTTAGCAAGAAGAGACCAGCATCATTGAGGTGAAAGTCTTCTAGGAAGTGGTTCCTGATAGTTAACATACAAAAGCTGTTTTCCAGAGTTGGCCTAGGTTGTAGTTTGTGCTGGTAGCCAAACTTGGTAACGTCTAAGAGTCTTTGAGCTGGTACTGGTTTTGAAGGCATGAAGAAGTCATGGGAAGCAGCTGAGGCCTGGCACTGTGAGAGCCAAGGAGAGGCTACTGGTGAAAGTGCAGCCCATTTTCTGCAAGAGACCCCAGCATTTTGGAGGTGTTCATACTATGGGATGACCACTAAGAACAGCAGCAGTGGAGGAGTGGAGCCAGACTGAGCCTAGAAGACAATCTATGTGTGCTTCAGTGAGCAGAGCCAAAGAAGTGACTCAAGCCTATAGGAGGAGCCCACATGATCCTAAGTGAGTCCCAGATATTGGACATTGAGTGATTTACACTGTTGGAGTTTAGTTTTGCTTTGACCTGGTTGTGACTGTACCTGGTACTTCCCTTTTCAAGTAAGGAAGTATTGAACTTATTTTTAATTTTACAAGAGCTCACAGTTGAGAGACTAAATTTTTAAAGAGATTTTAGGTTTTAAAGAGACTTTGGAGTTTTAGAGATTGAATTTAAAGTGTTTTTATTTGTAAAGACTGTGAGACTTTTTACGTTTATAAAATATTTTATATTGTAATGTTGCTATTAATGTGTGATCTTGGAGATGAACAAGAAAGGAAAGATGTGGCTTAATAGTGATATGTTTGTGTGTCAAGATGAAAAGGAGTCAATTAGCCGGGCGTTGGTGGCGCACGCCTTTAATCCCAGCACTCGGGAGGCAGAGCCAGGCGGATCTCTGTGAGTTCAAGGCCAGCCTGGGCTACCAAGTGAGCTCCAGGAAAGGCGCAAAGCTACACAGAGAAACCCTGTCTCGAAAAACCAAAAAAAAAAAAAAAAAAAAAAAAAGAAAAGAAAAGGAGTCAATTGTGCTGGATATTTTTATGTAAACTTGATACAGGCTAAAGTTACCTGAAAGGAAGGAAACTCAATTGAGAAAGTGCCTCCATAAGATCTGGCTATAATTTTTTCTAAATTTTTAATTAATTAGTGATTGATAAGGAAGGGCCCAGCCTATTTTGGGTGGTGGCATCCCTGGGTTGGTGGTCCTGGGTTCTATAATTAGTCAGGCTGAGTAAACTATGATGAGCAAGCCAGTAAGCAGCACCCCTTCATGGCCTCTACATTAGCTCCTGCCTCCAGGTTTCTTCCCAGTTTGAGTTCCTGTCCTG
This sequence comes from Peromyscus melanophrys, assembly GCA_902168415.1. Taxonomy (NCBI): domain Eukaryota; kingdom Metazoa; phylum Chordata; class Mammalia; order Rodentia; family Cricetidae; genus Peromyscus; species Peromyscus melanophrys. The sequence continues at coordinate 18,729 of CABHPR010137261.1, read as the reverse complement.
GCTTCCTTCACTGATATACTATAATGTGAAAGTATACACCAAATAAACACTTTTATCTACTACTGGTTTTTTAGTCATGGTGTTTCATCATTGCATTAGTAACCCTAACTAAGACACAGAGGAAAATGAAAACACAGCTAACCGAAGTCTTTGGGAAGTAGCGAAGTCAATTCTAATGAAAATTATAGCTATGAGTGTCTGCATAAAAAAGTCAAATAAATGTTAAACAAATAACTTAATGGTGAGCTCCCAAAGTCTTAGAAAGACCAGAAAAATCCAAATGTAAATGAGTAGATCAAAGAAGTAGTCAAATTTAAGACAGAAACTAACAAAAGAGAAACAAAAAGAAGAAAGTATCAATGAAACAAGAGTGGCTCTTTGAAAAGATGATCAAGACTGATGAACTCTTAAGTTAAACTTAGCAAAAGAAAGATACAATTGTGGGGGTATTGTGTTCCCCAAAATATTGTGTATGCTAATAAACTTATCTGGGGTCAGAGAACAGGACAGCCACAATATTAAACATAGAGGTTAGGCAGTGGTAGCATACGCCTTTAATCCTAGCATTCCAGAGACAGAAATCCCTCTGGATCTCTGTGAGTTCAAGGCCACATTGGAAACGGCCAGGCACGGTGATACACACCTTTAATCCCAGAAAGCCATACCTTTAATCCCAGGGAGTGGTGGTAGAAAGCAGAAAGGTATATAAGGCGTGAGGACCAGAAACTAGAGGCATTTGCCCTGGAGAGGCCTTTGGCCTGGAGAAGCATGTGGCTGGTTAAGCATTCAGGCTTCTAGCAGCAGTTCAGCTGAGACCCATTCTGGATGAGGGCTCGGGGCAACCAGTCTGAGGAAACAAGACCAGCTGAGGATCCAGCGAGGTGAGATAGCTGTGGCTTACTCTGTCTCTCTGACCTTCCAGTGTTCACCCAAATACCTGGCTCAGGTTTGATTTTATTAATAAGACTCTCTAAGATTCATGCTACATACAATTTTTTTAAAAAAATTAGAGATGAAAAGGGAGACATTGTAAGTGACAACAATGAAGTTCAGATAATCATTGTATAATAGTTTGAAGACCTATTTCCAATGAACTAAAAAATTTACAACAAACTTAAATTTCTATACAAATATGACACATCTAAATTAAGTCAAAAGGTGTAATTAAACAGATCCTTAACCAGCAATGATACTGAAGTAGTCTCCCAACTACAAAAGCCCAGGACTTCACAGACTCGTGGTTGAATTCTAGCAAATTTTGTTTGTTTGAGACAGGCTTTCTCTGTGCAACCCTGGCTGTCCTGTAGACTAGGTTGGCCTTGAACTCTGAGGTCCACTTGCCTCTGCCTCCCAAGGGCTGGGATAAAGGTGTGTGCTACCACATCTGCCTGAATTCTAGCAAACTTTTAAAGAAGCATAAACACCAATGTTCTTCAAAATATTCTAGGAACTAGAAGAGGAAGGAATGCTAGAAAACTCATTTTACAAAGTCAGTATCACCTCTTGGGGGAGATTTGTTTGTGTTGATTGCTCCAAGACCACCAATAGAGTCCAACGGACTTTGGTTTGGAGGGTGAAGACCACATTCAGCTGACTGACCATAGATGTCCTGGCAGACTCAGAGGGAGATAGACAGAGGGATGGACACCACACACACACACACACACACACACACACACACACACACACACACACGGAGGACAAAAAAGGAGGAGTCAAGGGGTTGTGTTCTCTCTTTGATTCAGGAACTGGGAAGAGGTAGGTATTCATGGCTCCATCGCTCTGTGGATCTCTCAGGTTTATTCCCTAACGTTTACTCCCAAGTTTTATTTTTAATAAGAGAACCTTGCTGCCAAAACAGGTTCAAGAACAATAGGAAATTACAGACCATATTTCCTAAATAATAGGAACTCAAAATTCTCAGTTAAATATTTGGAAACTGATTTCCACAGCACATTATAAAAGTCATTCATTGTGACCAAGTTGACATTATTCAAGGAATGCAAGAGTGATTCAGTGTCTTAGTCAGTATTCTATAGCTATGAAGAGACACCATGACCAAGGCAACTCTTATAAAAGAAAACATTTATTTGGGGCTTGCTTATAGTTCCAGAGGTTTAGTCCATTATCATGGCAGGCAGCATGGTGGCATGTAGGCAGATATGGTGCTGGAGAAGTAACTGAGAGTTCTACATCTGGAATGGCAGGCAGCAGGAGAAGAGACAGTGGAAATGTCTTGGGCTTTTAAAACTCCAAAGCACACCCCTAGCGACACACTTTATTCAACAAGGTCATACTTCCTAATCCTTTCAAATAATGCTGCTCCTTGATGACCAAGCATTCAAACCTATGAGCCTGTGGAGGCCATTCTCATTAAAACCATCACATCCAACATATGCAAACAAGTACATGTAATATATTGCTTAGACTCAAAGAGATCACATGATCATTAAATAAATGCAGAAAATATCTTTGGCATAATATATATGTTTATGATAAAATACCTGAAGGAATGAAGATACTTAACATAATAAAATACATAGAATGGATTCTTAATATTTTCAGAATAAATAAACTAGCAGATGAAATAAATGTGTTTACTTATATTTGAGCATTGCACAATGTGTGTATGTGTCAAAATGCCACATGGCATCCCATGGATGTATACAAATTTCTGTTTCTTTTTATTTAGATGAAGAGTTTCTCCTTCATCCCATGGCAATGCTTGGTTTCAGCCATTTTCAAGTTGTCGCTGCCTGAAATGTATGAGATTTTAGATCTTATCATTGGATTAAATTCACATTTTCTGTTTGCTTATGAGGCAGAGCAACTTTTAGTAGGACCATCATTCACGTTCTCGTTGTGATTTGTTAACCTATTTCAGTAATTTTTCATCCATTCAACATAGTTCTTTATATATTTAATTCAATCAATATAGTTCTTTATATCTTAATTTGTGTGTGAATGTGTGTTTATCCTGGATTCCAATCCTGTGTTAGTTATATATCATCTTTGAATTTTTTTTTTTTTGCTTACTCTTAGTGTGGTGCACTTTATGAAAGGAAGCCTTGACTGAATGCTGTCCACTACTTTAATATAGTGCTGCATCAAAAGTTTAAAGAACACTTTACTGCTCTAAGGTCTTAAGTGTATTAATATTTTTCTATGCTATTTTAAAAGCTTTGATTTTTGATTTCAATATTTTCAGATCTTAGCATTTACAGATTATGTATGAATTTCATTCTCTGTATGATGTGAGGTAGGGATTAAATTTCTTAATTTTTCCAAGTCCCTCTTTCATAGATGAGTTAGTTTACTACTGATTCATCTGTTACACCAATTCAATTCACTGGCCTAGTTTGAGGTGTTATTTTTGTGGCCATTCATCTTTACTTATAACCTCTTTGGACTGAAAACTGAACTATCTGCTTTAAATTCACAATTAGGGTTAAGTATCTCTGTGGTAGTATATACAGTCCTTTGGGTGTATGCCCAAGTGTGATATAGCCAGATCTTGAGGTAGATCTACTTCCAGTTCCTGAGAATCTGCCACACTGATTCATACATTGACTGCACTAGTTTGTACTTCCATCAGCAATGGATGAGTGCTCTCCTTTCCCCATATCCTCACCAGCATGAACTTTCATTTGTTTTATTCATCCTGGTCATTCTTATTGATGAAATTCAAAGTACTTTTAATTTGCATTTCTCTGATGACTAAGGATGCTGAACACTTCTTTGAGTGTTTCTCATCCATTTGTGTTTTATTTTTTGAGAACTCTCTGTTTAGTTCTGTACCCCAGTTTTCAGATGGGTTATTTTTTCTTGATGTTCAGTTTCTTTTAGTTCTTTATATATTTTAGATACTAACCCTCTATTAGATGTATAATTGATTAAGACCTTTTCTGATTTGGTGGGCTGTTTCTTTGTCCAAATGCTGGTCTCCTTTGCTGAACTTAAGCTTTTCAGCTTCATGTGTTCCCATTTATTAACTGTTGGCCTTGGTGCATGGGCTATCAGTGTTCTGTTCAGAAGACTTTCATGTGCCAATGCTTCTCTTTAGATTTTTATAGCAGCATGCACGAAAAATTGGAATCATGAAAGATATTCCCAATATTCTTTTTGTAGTTCTGAGTTTAAATTTAAGAAGTAAAGATCAGAAAAGCAAACAAATTGAGTATCATTGGACCTTTTGATTGAGATGTAAAAGAATTGTCAATAAACTGGGAATTAAGGATAAAGAAACAATTTGCATTAGAGTGTTGCTGAAAGAATACATTGTTTTTCAACTCACATGTTTGTATTATTTTATATATATATATAATGTAGACCTTTTGTTAACATCCTAGGAGATACAGACATTTTGTGAAACTTCTATATAACTATTTCCCCTGAAGTAACCAGTTGCTAATATGATATTTCTTAGCATATAGTAACATATAACTATACTCCTAACTTTTTTTATAGAAATATATTCTTATTAGTATACTACCTGTAGCAGCTTTCTTCTTGCTGAATAACATACTGTTAAAATCCTCCTATTTCAGAAATAACATAGTCCCTGTATATTCTCACAAGCTTTGGAGAGGTACTATCATTCATAGAATAACTTCCTTGTTTTTCTTTATTTGAACTATTTTGCAACAATGAACATTCTTGTGCTTTTGTCTTTGTGTCTAAGACTTTTATAGGATATATTTCAGAAGTGTTATTGACAGGGCTGGGGATGCAGCTCACCAGAAGAGAGTTTGGCCTAGTATAATTGAGGTGGTAGGTTTGATTTCCTGAAGGACACACACACACACACACACACACACACACACACACACACAACTCACACACATACATACATTTACACATGCACAATAAAATAAGAAATATTGGTATGCTCACTTCATCAAATGTTAAACCAATTAATGTTCTCACCATTTATCTGTCAGGATTCCTGCTTCTATATCACTATTGATCCTAGGTAGTGATCATTTAAATCTCCCCAATTTAATAGAAAATGCCACTTATTGAATATCTGTATCTATAATAATGAAGTTTGAAATACATAGGATTTACCTTGTTAAAGAATGGACAAGATTTTGTTGCTTCAATATATTTTTAATCTGTTACAAAAATAGCTGAAAGTAAGATATCCATGTAGATATCAAAATCCTGCCTACCAAAAGTCAGTTTTAGTGAATTTCATGAGCCTTCAGTAGTAATGTCCAAAGGCAGTGCAGCTCTCTCAGGTCATTACACACCCACCATCACAGCATCTAGCTCTTCTACATTTCTTCCCAGAAAAGGTCACAGATTTGAGAATCTCTGATAATAGCTTCCAGGGCATAAATATTGCTGTGGTGATATTTTATTTGTGTCCCCCAGTAAAGTTTATCTGAAGATCAGAGGAAATAAACACCCACTATATTAAACATAGAAGTCAGACAATGGTAGCTCACGCCTTTAATCCTATCACTCAGGAGGCAGGGATCTGTCTGGATCGCTGTGAGTTCAAGGCCACACTGGGAACAGAGCCAGGTATGGTGGCACACACCTTGAATTCCAACACTAGTTAACCATAAAGGTCTGGAGTTCTGTAAATACAGACAGGAAGTGATAGAGCTAGGCAGAAAAGGGAAGTGATGTAGCTGGGTGGAGAGAGGAAGTGAAATGCAGAACAGAAAAGCATATAGGGGTAGGTAGACAGGAAGTAGGTGTCTTGGGTGGAGGATCTCCAAGTGATAAGAGCATGGCTGGCTTCTTTCTGCTTTTCTGATCTCTCAGCTTTTCACCCCAATATCTGGCTGCAGGTTTTTTTTTTATTAATAAGACCATTTAGTACTTTGTCCTACACATTGCAGAGCTAAACTTCACTTCACCAAGTAAAAGAATGTTTTAATTTTCAGACAAACACCTGGAATTATACAGAGTTTCTAATAACCTTATTCTTTCATCAGATGCTGATGCACATAGTATTATTATTCTTTAACTCAGTGACATTTTCTGAGTTCCATTGGTTGAGAGCACCATAGACCAACATCTCTAGGCTTGGAAGACTTAGTGTGTTTGTTCTTGCAGAAGAAAAGAAAACTAAATATAGTTCACTATCAGTCATTTGGTTTAAGAATGATACTTGATTTCAAATAAAACAGAATCATTTCCCTTTGTACTACAAAACATTTTAAAAACAGTAGGTAAAGGAAAATAGTAGTTTTAGAGTATGAAAGTCATTATAGAAGCAATTCATTTGTATTATTTAAAAAATCACAGTCATTATATTTTCATCATAGATACTGAATCTCCATGCTGATATTACTTCCTACAGCATAATAGGGCATTTTATGATGTTACTTGTAAGCCTAAAGAGACCAGAAAGATTTTGCCATTAGTACTTAACCTTTAAGTATTATATGTCTCTAAATATATCTCTATATATTCCTGTTTATCTAAAGTACACATCATAAGATTTTCATACCTATGCTAATGCTTAATATAAAGAAACTCTTTCATAGAAATAAATCAAAACATTACTAATGTAGCAGAGTTATGGCATTAAAATCTCTGTAATTTTAAATTGAACTCTCTATTCTTGTTACCATTATATATATATTGAAATATCTCTGCAATCATAAATTGATGACTCACATAAAGATTTTTTATTCATATTTTTATCATTAGCTGATTTTTATAACTGATTAAAAACTTGGGATTTTTAAATTCTGTTTTCAAATTCTCCTTCTGAACTATAAAATGATACTTGACCTTGTAAATGGATTTTCTTTGGGCCATCAGTCTGCTCCAAAATAATGACACAGAGATGTATTAATTATGAAAACCTGGGGATTGAGAGATGGCTCAGAGGTTATGATCACTGACTGGTTTTTCAGAGGTCCTGAGTTCAATTCCCAGCAACCACATGGTGGCTCACCACCATCTATAATGAGATCTAGTGCTCTCTCTGGGTGTGCAGGCAGAATACTGTATACATAATAAATAAAAAAAAATCTTAAAAAAAAAAGAAAGCTCAGCCTCAGCTTAGGCTTGTCCCATTAGCTCTTATAACTTTTTTTTTTTTTTTTTGGTTTTTCGAGATAGGGTTTCTCTGTGTAGCTTTGCGCCTTTCCTGGAGCTCACTTGGTAGCCCAGGCTGGCCTCGAACTCACAGAGATCCGCCTGCCTCTGCCTCTGCCTCCCGAGTTCTAGGATTAAAGGCGTGCGCCACCAACGCCCGGCTCTAGCTCTTATAACTTAAATCCATTTATGTTAATCTACATTTTGCCTCACGGCTTTCTACCTTTCTTTTATTCTGTATGTCTGACTCTCTCCATGTCTCCTTGGCTACTGACACACACCTAGATTCATCTCCAATTTCCTTTTCCTCTGCTCAGAAGTTCTGCCTATACCTCCTGCCTAGCTATTGGTCATTCTGTTCTTTATTAAACCAACCACAGTAATATATCTTCACACAGTGTTCAAAATACCACACAACAGGACCTATTTCCTATGTACAAAACACTATAAGTGCAATGAAGAGTATGAAACACAATAGCATGACCAACAGCAGCTTCACTGACACTAGAGTCTGTGAAAGAACAGTGTGGAAATAAAAAATTCCCAACACATGATGAGACTTACTCAGCAATCTATGTAGTTGATGCATGCTTACACAACTTTACTCTGGGGTCATATTGAGAAAAATCTTTTCACCCAGAATGTAAGCTACATTTTAAATTTTTCTTCCTTTACTAAGAAGGGCCAAGTATTTCTATTCCCAGCCATATTTTACTCTGATGACGCTATAGTGAGTTCAAAGTTTTTGTCTGCAAGCTTGAATAACTTCTATCTCAGGCAAAAAATATCAAAAATGCCACATAAGCACCTAAACACAGGGAGGCATGTATTTGTACATCAGAGCTCTTACATGGAGGCTTGGTTTTAGCTGTTATAACATTAACCTGTTATTACTTATTACATAAACACTATACATGTATTTATCAATCCCATTGTCTTTTACAGTAACATTAATAGAAATCATCACAACATCAAACCAGTCATGTATGACCCCACCCCAGCCCCAACTGAGGAGCCATTGACAGTTGATAGCTTCTGGGGAAGGGAGAGTCAATTTTTCTTCAAAAGTGTGGCTCTTGGTGGCTTCATCCACACTCCAGTGGCCCTATACTCATGAGTATATAAGCAGCATACATTGAACTCAGTGGGTTATAAAAGTAAAGAAGACACAAGGTTGCTAAGAGGGTAGAAAAGTGAGGTTTGATCTAGGAGGAGGAGTAGAAAGTAAATATGTTCAATATATGTTGTATACATGCATGGAATCTCAAAGAAGATGACTTTAAAAAATGAACATGACAGTGTGTTCCAGAAAGTGAGAACATATTCAAACCTTTACTTAGTCTGAAAAGTTGAAAATAGGTTAGATTGTGGTACATTTGGACAAAGCTTTGTCAGTCTTAAATGTTGATTTAGCAAGCAACACTTTAATAACAGAATTACAGCTCCAAGCCGTAACTAGACCATTGCCACCACTATGAGCTTCTTGGGATGAAGAATTACCCACCATGGTGTCCCCATAATGCACATATATGCCAGCCAATGAACTGCATTTCTATTTCCTAGAGAACTCTTATTCAACATCAATGTTTTCAAATAAAAATGTTAAAAGAATACATTTACACAGGGTAATTATTGGGACAGTAGTTAAATACTTATAAAATGTTACTGAATTCTAATCTAAAGCACAGAACCTGAGATAAATCTATGGCTATTTTCTAGCGATGAAAACATCAAAAAAGGCAGCTTCAATGAAAAGGACAGTGAATTCTTCAGTGCAGTGCCGTATGGCACAGAATCACAAGCGAGATTTAGTTCTCTGATCTGATCAAGAATAAAAGGTGTAGATTCAGGGAAAAAAAATAAGAACAACCAAGGAAGTGCACTTAATACAAACTGTGAGGATCTTAGCAAGAAGATGGTTACTTATTGTTGCTGGAAAATTTCTCTCGAGCTCCCAAGTCCCGCCAGCTCCCAAGTCCCGCCAGTCCCAGAAACCATTTACAAAATAAACACACAGACGCTTACATTATTTAAACTGCTTGGCCATTAGCTCAGGCCTATCATTGTCTAGCTCTTACTCTTATATTTAGCCCATTTCTATTAATCTCTACTTTGCCACTTGGCTCGTGGCTTACCGGTACTTTACATCTTTCTTCTCCTTGCCGCGGCTCCAGCCAGTCTCCCTATCCTTCCTTCCTCCTCAATTCTCCTCTCTGTTAGTCCCGCCTATACTTCCTGTCTGGCTATTGGCCAATCAGTGTTTATTGACATATAGCGATATCCACAGCACTTCCCCTTTTTTTCTTTTTCAAAAAGGAAGGTTGTAACTTTAACATAGTAAAATTACATATAATAAAACAATTATCGAGCAAGAATTACAGTTACAATATTAAAGAAGATATCCTATCTATCTTATATTTATGAGTTTAAGGTTTTATATCTAACTTATCTTTTATCATAACTGAGGAAATTACAACTGGTCTTTCAGAATTCCTGCTTCTGAAAATGGTCTGTCAGATGCTTTGGGCCTGTAGCCAATTTGAATGCACCAACAATGCTGAGAAACATTAGGTGACTGTCCAGGCTGTCAGCTGTCTCGGTCTACTCTTGCAAGATTCCCGAAAGTTGCTTGCATCCATCTACCATTTCTCAGGTACCATTATATTCCTTCTCAGGTCTTTGATGGGATTGAAGACTAGCAGTTATAGTTACAACTTAGTATATATAATATCTTAGATAGAACATATTAAGTATTAGATTCAGGTTCTTTAGGATAGGACACCTTTTGGAATGATCTTTGTAACATGCCATTTACCTATGCTCTATATATCTCTGGATTTTAGTATGTGCTTCTTGCTTGATATTGTTTGCACTGATTGTAGTTCCATCTTATCTAGGTCATTATCCTTCATTACTCCTGGACAATATTTGATAACCATTCCTTTGTATATAATCTTGTATTAAGTTACAACCTTCTTATTTAGACAAAAAGGGGGAGATGTAGTGGGTAGCCACTCCAGCTTTGGTCTGGAAGTTCTAACCCCCATTGAGGCTTCTGTAACTATCACGCCTACAAGGCGAGGCCAAGGGAGGGCCTGAAGACCTGAGACCGGGATGCGCGCTCTCTTGTTTCCTGGACCTGGACGCGAGAGGTAGACCAAGGAAAGTTCTCCAGAGAACACCGCCGGACTGCGCTGCGTCTCTTCCAGAACCCATCATCTACCTATCCCTTCATTTGTGAGTTACGCCTTTAAATAAATCTCCTTTTAACTATGTGGAGTGGCCTTAATATTTACACCAATACTTATTATTAATGTAAAAACTAATTGCTAGTAACTGATTAATATAGTTGGTAAGTCCTTGTATGCATATATATATATATATATATATATATACACATATGAATGTGAATATATAAGTGTATGCGTATACTCTGGATGTGTATATGTAGTTGTGCATATGTATAAAGGCATATATATGTAGAAACACACACATACATATGAAATTGCATGTGTATATACTCTAAGTGTGTATATCTGTATCTATGATATACACATCTCTTATGACCTCATTTTTAATTCTGCTCTTCATTTTCTTGCTGAACTTTGCTGTCCTCTCCTCTATTTCAAGCACAGTTTCTTTTCAGGGAATTTTCCATTTTCATTTCCTTATATCTTGTGGTGGTTTGAAAGAAAATGGCCCCCATAGGGAGTGGCACTATTAGGAGGTGTGACTTTGTTGGAGTAGATGTGGCCTTGTTAGAGGAAGTGTGTCACTGTGGGGGTGGGCTTTGATGTCTTCTATACTCAAACTATGCCCAGTGTGGACCACAGACTCCTGCTGCCTGTGGATCATGATGTAAAACTCTTAGCATTTTCTCCACACCATGTCTGCCTGCATGTCACCATGTCCTGTCATGATGATAATGGACTAAACCCCTGAAACTGTAAGGCACCCCAATTAAATGTTTTCCTTTGTAAGAGTTGCTGTGGTCATGGTGTCTCTTTATAGCAATAGAAACCCTAAGATATGCCTAACCTGTGGCTTTTTTAGGTCCCTACAGAGTTAATTTTACTTACTGATTATTTGTCAAAAAATTGTTCATCCTAGAAGACATTTCATAGCCAACAGGTATGTGTCTCAACGTCACAGACAAACTTCCTGTTTTCTTCTTCCACTTGGTGTATCTCCCTAAACACTGAACTTTGAATGTATTTTACATGTCTTATTTCTTACTAGTTTCTCCTAAAATAAACTTCATGGAAGATTTTCATCTTTTCCTTAAGGACTGTATGCCTAATTCTTGAGAAAGTACAGCATGTGATGAGATGAACAAAAATTTTTTTTTAAATGAATGAAATGGTGGTTGCTTCAATTTCACATTTCAGAAAATGTGGTCATATATTTGTTCTTTATTCTTTAAAGTACCCAGAGTTACTTTTAACAGTAAGAATCACTAATGGCAACTTAGATGTCACTTGAAACATGAGAGAAAATAAAAAAATTAGGACATCCTGAGTTAAAGTTACATTTTAAATTTTCCAGGGAGCCTGCTATCTGAGCAGAATGTGTAACTGTGACCTGTGTAACTTTGATTGGCGTTTTCATATCCAGATGTGATTCCACATCTGCGATCCCAGTTCTCCCACTGCCGTTGTGCTGGCACTGACATTGCAAGTTACGCTGACTGATTCCACGTGTGACTCCTCTTCACCAACTTTCCCTCGAGTCTGCATTCCCTGCCCAACATCCTTAACAAGAAGGCATCATAAAGCCTCCATTTAAAGACATTTTGTATGATTCTATTTGTCTGAAATACTGGAAAAACAGTGTGTGAGAAGTGGTCTGAAGATGTCATTATCTCTCTGAGTTAAATCAGAGTTCACATTTCCAATGTGACATAACAGGTTTCTCTCTTCTGCAAGGTCTTTCAGTCACAAGCTCCATCGTCCTAAGTCTGGGGCAGCATGTGTCCCTTTAATCTCTGCGTATTTGTACTTGTTGCATTGACACAAATAAACAACTGATTAGTAGAGAATGGGATCAATAGAGTTATAAATTAATCCACTTAAATCCTCAGAGAAAACAGGGTGGGCTCAAAAGCCTGTTGCTTACAATGGAGTGCTGATGAACCTACAGATCAGGCAAGTTCAGTGAGGATTTTAGGTTAGTGGGAAAACAGGCTTTATGCCATGGCATATCTATGCTTGTATTGTGAGTGCTGCAATCTGTGGAAGGGATGACATTAGGAGAGCAACTAAATGTTTCCATGTCCCCACTGCCATGCCTTCCCCATCATGATTCATAGAGCTCTGTGCTCCCACTCCCGTATCCCATGCTCCTGGTTTTTCCTAAACATTCTTTTGTGTTTCTTGACTGTACCATACTGTGATCTATTTTAATATTCTATCTATATCATAGATACTTTTCTCTCACTATTTTCATTTCCTTTGTTCTGTGAATGTTTTCCCCATGTTCATTTTCAGTCCACTTACTTTTCAATGCTTGGGTGTTTCAGACAGGTCATTATATTTTTAAATTAATTTTTACTATCTTTCTATCACAATCACAAATTTGTACAATTTGCATTGTGATTCTCCTTTGAGATAATTCAATCAGATATTTGGAAGCATATTCCATGGTAAAAGTGTGAAGTATTCATTTAAAGTAGTTATTTTAAAGCAACATCTCCTATTTCCTCACTTATATTTTTCTTGTTCAGTATATCAATTTCTGAGACATACATATTGCCATTTGCTTTAATGTATTAATCATATCTCATAAACTTGACCACCTGTGCCTTATGGCATATTTGAGGATGTCTTTTGATGTCTTATTAGAATTATATTATCTTCACAGTGGATGTTCTCATTTAGCACCTTCTTTGTCCTAAAAGATATTTTTTTTCAGTGAAGTCATTTTGGTCTGATATCAATAAGACCACATCAGTTTGTACTGGCCTCTTGTTGTCATAAAGCATTTGATCCTCTCCCTTCCTACTTTTGTCATCATTTAATATTCAGTATATGTGAGAAAGTACTTTCGTTCTCATAATAGCATAGACAGAATTGAAACTGTCTTCAATGTGTAACTTAACTAGAATTAAATTTATTTTCATTGCTGACACATATTGACATATTTAACTGTGGTTAATATATCACTCTAATATAATTTGCTGAAGATCAGAGAACAGAACAAGCCACTAGATTAAACACAGAGGCCAGGTAGAGGTAGCACACATCTTTAATCCTAGCACTCGGGAGTTAGAGATCTGACTGGATCTCTGTGAGATCAAAGCCATCCTGGACTACCTGAGATTGACTCAGTCTAGGAGAAAAACAGCCAAGCAGTGGTGGCACACACCTTTAATCCCAGCACTTGAGATCTCATGTCTTTGCTTGGGAAGTCACATGCCTTTATTCCCAGCACTAAGAAGGAAATGATGGCTGGGCAGAGACAGGAACTGAAACTTTTTCAGGCTGAGGAGTCCTAGAGGTGAGACATGGCAGTGGCTGGTTCCTTTGTCTCTCTGATCTTCAGGCAAATTTTATTAGGATGCACAATATATCACCACATTTAACATCTTCCTTGGGTTTCACATTTTTTTGTCCTTAGGCTTCTTTCTTTCCTTTCCTGCTGTCATCCTTGCTCCTGTGGAGGTTTTAGTCACTTGTTTTGTTTTTGTTTGCATTTTCCTTTGCTTCATGTATCCAGGTCATAAAACGTTCCATACTGCAAAGTTTGGTTCTTTGTTGGACTTTCTGCAACTTTCCTGGTCTGCCACCAATGTTTATACTTTGAAATTTGGAAGTCTTATTATATGGGTCAGTGTAAACCTCAGAACCAGAGGAGACTCGGGCAAGATGGAGCTGTTTTTCCCCACACTCTATTGCAAGTACGAAGCTTACAGGGAACTACATTTGCACAAGCATCTGTCTGTTAAGATTCTAAGATCCCAGCCTCATCTCTCCTGCTTGCTGTCATTTGTTAAAACCGCAAACTCTAACCACAGAGATTTCCTTGAACTCCTGGAGAACTGACTAATATCGTTGTTGGAATGGTTTCTCTTTAGCCATCTGGGTACTTTTTAAGTCTTTCATTTGAGGTGCTGCACCTGAAATCTTCAGTATTTCATCTAATATATTTAAGCAGAAAACTTCCCATAACAACTTAGTCTGCTGCAATAGAGGAAGTCTATTCTTTCTAACTTGACAGACTACATACATCTTTACATACATATACATGTATCTTTATCTACAGTATTTGTTCAATTATTGGACAGCTAATAAACATACAGAAATGGCATTCAAAAAGACATCTGGATTCATTTGGAATATTCATTTTTTAAGATAATCAATCTATCGTAGAGTCTTCATAACAATACCCTGTTGTAGATAATGAAAACCAAAGATGAGATGAAATGAAATACCCACAGGCAACAGATGTAGGCAGGGCATTTATCCAAAGCATTAGGTCCAAGTTTAGAGTTCTTTCAAATGACAGCATCTGAGTTCAAGGGAGACTTTCTAAAGCACACGAGTGCTGCTCATTCAAAGTCTAACTCATTACTCCCAGAAAAATCTGTAAAAATCCAATCCACAGTACAGGAAGGTAAGAATTCTTGTCAGGATTTGAGAGCTTCATTTGTTTCACTGGCTCTGGCATCTAACTGACATGGGGTAGAGCTTGAGGGCTAACTGCTTTCACAGGAACTCCACAGAGGGGAAGGAAAAGTCACTCCTGGTGAATCTGTGCTCTACAGTGAAAAGCCAAACTTGATTTCTGCTTTAACTTTACTCAGAGGGGAACTGTGAAATGAAATTTAAAGCCATGAATCTGTTTTATATTATTTCTGTTTAGCACTGGAACCATGTAGGATTTTTAGCAGTTAACCCCAACATCCTCTCTGGAAAGTTGTTCTGAGGTCATTTGGCAAATGGAGAAGTGATGCAAGTGTTGAGGTAACAACATGTTACCTGAAACAGTATGTGCCATGCTCACATATAGTACACATATGTGTGTGTACTCTGGCACAAACGTCTGTATTAGTGTGTATGTATTACATGCATTCATTTTACCCTGATACAGTGTGTGTGCATACACATACACACACACTTAGGTTATGAATATACTAAACATTTTGCTGTACAGGTGCAGATGTCTATAGACATTCTCACACCATTTTTTAATTGCACACTGAGTTCAACTATATGATGTAGCATGAATCTTAAAAGTTCTTATTAATAAAATCAGACCAGAGCCGGGTATTGAGGTGAACACTGGAAGGTCAGAGAGACAGAATAAGCCACAGCTATCTCACCTCGCTGGATCCTCAGCTGGTCTTGTTTCCTCAGACTGGATGCCCCGAGCCATCATCCAGAATGGGTCTTAGCTGAACTGCTGCTAGAAGCCTGAAAGCTTAACCAGGCCAAATGCTTCTCCAGGCCAAATGCCTCTCCAGGGCAAATGCCTCTAGTTTCTGGTCCTCACGCCTTATATACCTTTCTGCTTTCTACCACTACTCCCTGGGATTAAAGGTGTGGCTTTCTGGGATTAAAGGTGTGGGTCACCACGCCTGGCCATTTCCTTTGTGGCCTTGAACTCACAGAGATCCAGAGGGATTTCTGTCTCTGGAATGCTAGGATTAAAGGTGTATGCTACCACTGCCTAACCTCTGTTTCATATTGTGGCTGTCCTGTTCTCTGACCCCAGATAAGTTTATTAGCATACGCAATATTTTGGGGAACACAATACCACCACAATATGAGGGACCTTTGCAAGATCAATTATTTATTAAAAAACATAAAAACTCAGGACCTTCAGATTATGAGACTGATGCGCTGCCTACTGTGCTAAGAAGGCACTCAAGAAACTAGACATCAAAATAACGAACAATCCAATTAAAAAATGGGCTACAGAGCTAAACAGAGAATTCTCAAAGGAAGAATCTCAAATGGCTGAAAGACATTTAAGGAATTGCTTAGCATCCTTAGTCACCAGCGAAATGCAAATCAAAACGACTCTGAGATACCATCTTACACCTGTCAGAATGGCTAAGATCAAAAGCACTGTAGACAGCTTATGTTGGAGAGGATGTGAAGCAAGGAGAACACTCCTCCACTGTTGGTGGGAATGCAAACTTGTACAGCCACTTTGGGAATCAGTGTGGCAGTTTCTCAGAAAATTGGGAATCAATCTTCCTCAAGACCCAGCTATACCACTCTTGGGCATATACCCAAGGAATGCTCAATCATACCACAAGGACACACGCTCAACTATGTTCATAGCAGCATTATTCATAATAGCCAGAACCTGGAAACAATCTAGATGCTCCTCAACTGAAGAATGGATTAAGAAAATGTGGTACATATACACAATGGAGTACTACTCTGCAGAGAAAAACAATGACATCATGAAATTTGTAGACAAATGGATGGAACTAGAAAAAATCATTCTGAGTGAGGTAACCCAGAACCAGAAGGACAAACATGGTGAGTATTCACTCATAAGTGGATACTAGATGTAAAGCAAAGGATAACCAGACAACAACCCACAACTCCAAAGAAGCTAGGTAACAAGGAAGACACAAAGAGGGATGCATGGACCACTCTGGGAAGGGGAAATAGATGAGATCTCCATGAGTAAACTGGGGATGAGGGATGGGCAATGGAAGGTAGTGGCTAGGGGATGAGAACATAAGGGAATGAGATACTTGAACTGGAACAGGGATGGAGTGGGAAAGCAATGAAAGAGATACCATGACAGAGGGAGACATCATGGGGATAGAGAGAAACCTAGTACTAGGGAAGTTGCCAGGAATCCCCAAGGATGACCCCAGCTTGGACTACCAGAAATAGTGGAGAGGTTGCCTGAACTGAACTGGCTTACTCTAGTGATCAGATCAGTGAATACTCTAACTGTCATCACAGAGCTTTTCTCCAATGACTGATGGAAGCAGATGCAGAGATCCACAGCTAAACACCAGGCAGAGCTCCAGGAGTCCAGTCAAAGAGAGAGAAGAGCGATTCTATGAGCAAGTGCATCAGGATCATGATGGGGAAATCTGCAGAGACAACCAAACCAAACTAGTGGGAACTCATGAAAGTTGGATCAATGGCTTGTAGAGCCTGCATGGAGCTGGACTAGGCCCTCTGCATGGGGAGACAATTGTGTAGCTTGATCTGCTTGTGTGTGTGTGGGGGGGGGAGCTGGCGGTAGGATCAGAATCCATCCCTGGTACATGAGTGGGCTTTTTGGAGCCCACTGCCTAGGATGGGACACCTTCTCCAGCCTTGAGGCAGGGGGAAGGGCTTGGACTTGCCTCTACTGGATGTGCCTCCCCATGAGAGGCCTTGCCTTCTTAAACTATTTTTTTGTATTTTTTAATAATTTAATTAACTTTATTTTATGTGCATTGGTGTGAAGGTATCAGATCCCCTGGAACAGGAATTAGACAGTTGTAAGCTGCCATGTGGTTGCTGGGAATTGAACCCAGCTCCTCTGGAAGAACAGCCAGTGTTCTTAACCACTGAGCTATCTCTCCAGCCCAGCCTTGCCTTATTGTGGGGAGAGTGGGGGGGGGGGGCAGGAGGAAGGAAGAGGGGGATCTTTGATTGGTGTGTAAAATGAATGAAAAATTGTTCTTAATAAAAAACATAAGAACTAGAAGAAAAATTAGAGATACATAATTTGTTTTTATCTCCTTATTTCAAAGCATAAGTGGACACAAAGCCTTGAATAAAATGCTAGTCTTAGCAGTTTTTCAAATATGCTGTGTATCTCAACATACTGAAAAATATAGAACAAAATCATGAACGTTAAAAAAGTAAAATGCTTATTTTGTTTATTGGCAAGCCAAGAAATGTATAAGATAATTATTTTGTGTTTGGCTAGATCGATTTGTACCTATTTAGGTGACAAAACTGCTAAGTACTATCTTTGTAACATAGTTGCATTATATGGTGAAGTCAGTAGGACCAACTGTACACTGTTCCTATTAATTATTGTGAAAGTATTCTTTATAAATTTTGTATTCTTTATAAATTTAAAATTAGAGACACTGCATATATTTATTTCTTTCAATACCAATTCTCCTGAAACAGAAACACAGATAGTAAAGTAGGAAGTTCCCTATCTGCCTACCAGGTAAAAGCAGACTCCGGATGCTGTGAAGAAAGTCTCTATCTTTAGTTTTGGATGAATCTATTGACATTTTTGCCATGGCTGAGTCTGTTGGAGGACCTTAGCCTGAATCTGAGTAGAAAATGAGGTGAATATATAGAGGTCTAAGAAAAGTGCTTGATGTAGTTAGCAGTAACTGAGTCAGCCATTAGTTTTCTTCCTGGTGATGACTCTGTTCTTATTGACATACTAGTAACCTTGACAGAGTCTTTCAGTTGGCTTATTCCTTCTGATAAACTGTAGAAAGCACATGTATACTGAATTATTTAGTTGATTAATATTTACAAGATAATTAAACTAATGTAGGACTTAGCAACCAAAACCAAATGGTGTTGCTTACAGACAGAAATTTAGTTATTAGTCTTGTTAGGGCTCAGGAAATGATAGCCCCAAATATAGTACTTCGGCTTGCTGAATATTTCTGTCTCATGACATTGAATCACAGAAGAGAAGTCTCTAGAATCCTCTCTTTCTTGTCTGTCTTCA
>CABHPR010137260.1:7544-19542 GCA_902168415.1 Peromyscus melanophrys | reverse complement strand
TGTGTGTGTGTGTGTGTGTGTGTGTGTGTGTGTGTGTGTGTGTGTGTGTGTGTGTGTGGTTAGCCAAACACAACACCATTTTGTAAAGCTCCTCTGTTTTGGTTAAATAACAACTGCAGGAATTAGAGTAACCGGGTTTATAATTAAAGTAACTTATTGATCTAGAATTTTGTCTTCTCCACCCTATTGACCCCCAATAATGGAGGCTAAAAGTTCTGTTTACAATCTCTTGACATTTTTTTAACTCACTAATTGCCTTTAATAACTGCCAACCATAAGCCAAAGAAGGAAACATCTAAACCCCTCTCCTTCCCCTCCTTTGTCCTACAATCACCCAGCCTGTTAGCACAGCCTGCACTCTCTTGTGATTTGTTTTGTTTTTTTGTGTTTGTTTGTTTGTTTGTTTTCTTTTGCTAGAGATCTCCAACACTGCAGGGTTTTTTCCAAAATGAAAACCTGTACTACCAGTGTGTGTGTGTGTGTGTGTGTGTGTGTGCCAGAGAAACTCAGGGCCAGTGAGAGCCAGATTGCCTGTCTCCACCTCCCCAATACTCTCTACATTTTTTTCTTTTTTTCAGACAAGGTCTCGTTGTGTAACACCAGCTAAGCTGTAACTCACCATGTAGACTAGGCTGGCCTTGAACTAGCAGAGATTCACCTGCCTCTGCCAAGAGCTAAGATTAAAGGGATGCACCACCACGCCTGGCTATACTTTTAAATCTTACATACAAACACCCAAAATAATGTGAAAGAGAATATCTGTGTGGGTAAGAAGTATCTAGCCCTCGAGCTGGCAGTCAGTAGTGTCCACACATGAGCAAGGTTTGGGATCCTCTAATGCAGCTCGGGGTAGAAGGATGTGGCACAGAGCAACTGTTGGAAGTGGCAGTCTGTTGATACTGGGAAGAACTTCACCCAATCCCACTCATCTTTCTAGAAATAAGGGAGAAGGGAATGGAAAGTTTAATTCACATAGGCTGCCAGCGAGGGTGGAGAAGTAGAATTAGAACCAGAAGGCCCCAGACCCCAGAGGCGGCTGGGAGCCCCACGAGATGGGCAGACACAGGCAGAGCCTGTGGGCGAGAGGCGAAGAGCAGAGCCACAGTTCTGGAAGACACGCACTGGGCTCCAGCTCTGCTTGTCATTTCTTTGGGTTTTTTTTTTTTTTCCATTCTGTTATATTTTCCAGAGACTCTGTCTGGAGGGCAGAAACTTGGAAACTGTCATTAGAGACACCATCAAATTGACTGTCCGGACAAATGGCTCATTTCTGTCATCATTACAGTTCACCTGGTCACACTGTTCCCAGGGCCAGAGAAGCTATTCAGTGAGGGCAGCCATGTCTCCCATGTCCTTATCTATAAACTAAACCCTGCAGAGCTTAGGAACTGCTGCCAGCAGGCAGGATGGAATCTAAAGAACTTGGAGACCACCAGGAGTGTGTGTGTGTGTGTGTGTGTGTGTGTGTGTGTTGGTTGGTTAATTTTGTCAACTTGCTTGGATTAAGAAACACCTAGGGTATTATCGAGCACACCTTTGGGTGCACCTATCAGGTCTTCCCAGAGAGGATAAGAGGGTAATTGATCATTAAGATCTGCCCTGGATGTGGGCAGCAACCTCCCATGGACTGGAGTCCTGGACTGAATTCAAAGAGGAAAAGGAAAAAGCCAGCTGGATATAGGCACTCATCTCTCTGTTTCCTGTCGTGCCGAGATCTGAGGAGGCAAGGAGGCTCAGGACACCCATTCTCCACCACTCCTTTTCCCACCATGGTGGACTGTATAACCATGAGCCAAAATAAGCCCTCTTTCCCTTCGGTTTCTTCACAGCAGGTATTTGATAGAACAAAGTGACACCGTGGGCTTCCCGGAACCACACAGGACCTGGGTTGTACCCCTGGAATGTAATTCCCACCTAAGGAAGACCCACATACACCAACTCTAAAACCCTCCTGGATACAGATATTCCCCTTGCTGCTCAAGGGCCACCTGATCGTTGTTGTTTTTGTTTGTTTGTGTTTTCTGGGCAGATACATTCCCAGAGGCACTGAGTAGGACCCTCAGCCTCGCCCCTCCTCCCTGCCTCACGGCCCATTGCAGCTGCGCTGTGCAGAAGCAGCACATGGGCACTGCTGGCCACATGCCCTCCTGCCTCTGCCCTTTTCTCCTCTCTCCTCCACCAGAACCATAGGCTTAGTGGCTGTGACATTACCATGGAGACTGGGTAAAGAGAGATGTAGCAGAGGGCAGGTAGCCAGCTGCTCAGGGATGCAGGGGATATGGAAAGCAGAGAAGCTGGAGGCAATGGGGAATGAGAGGCATCATCCTAGGAGTTCAGGATGCCAGTGCAGGTTACAAGCCACATCCTGGTTGGAGCCCTTGAGAACTCGAGTCCCATCACTGGGCTGAAATAAGATCTAGGGAACCCCACCCTACCCCCATACTTCCATTCCTATACCTTCTCTCACTTGCAGCAATGAGGGCATTCAGTCTACTCTCTGGACTCAAGTGCCATTCAAGTGGTCCAACAACAACCACAACAAAAATCTCCTTGACACCAGTAATTTCCCCTACGTCCTGGCACACTGGCCGACTAGGTACACTTAATGCAACTCCTTCAGGCCCCACTCGTCTGTCTGTGAAGTCCTCTCTCTTCTCGATGTGAGTTTGCATCCTGTCGCTTCCCTGTGTCACTCCTGGTGAAGCTGAGCTTGATGACAAGAATCCAGAAGCTTTCTTTATCCTCCCTCCACCTCCAATCCTGACACAGCAGCTAACAGCAGTATAATGACTTGTGGAAACAAACATCATTCAGTCGATCCCTGTCCAGATGCGGGGATACCTTGTTACCTAGAGAAGCCACAGGTGCCCTTGACAGACTGCAGCCTGTGAGAGAAGAACTTAGCTGTGTGTGACATACACAGAGACTTGGAAGCGCTGAGTTTGGGGTCTTAGACAATTGTCCTGGCCTGCCAGAGCCTCAGTATGGTTACCTGTCAAGTAAGTACATTAGATAGAACCTAATGCTCATATGGGATTAAATAAATGCTTGTAGAATGAATATTGAGGGAACAATGCCAAATCTCGGAGTTCTTTGAAACAGTATAAGGAACCCAACATTTGTACCCAGCCCTTAGGATCCCAGGGTGCCCTGGACCTAAGGTTCCCATGGGACCCTCCTTTCTGGAACACTCAAAGGACTCTCTTCCTCTACCCATCTTCCTCCAAACCCTTCTATCTTTACCCTCCACACTAGCTACCATGCCAGCAGGTCAGTGAATCCCTTTAATCCCCAATCCCAGTTATACTAATTGCTTTCTCTCTTGTCCTTATTTGCCTTCCAACTTGGGAGGTGAGACTTCACTTAGGTACATGAGCAGCTGTTCCCAAATAGGTGACTGGGAGGGAAGTGGTCCTACCCTGGAGGAAGCAAAAGATGCCTACAGGGACCAGGAGCATGGGAAGCAGGAAGCTCTCTACACTAGGTTGAAAGTATCACCCCCCAAATTCATGACCACCCCGAACTTCAGAATGTTACTTCATTTGGGGAAAGGACCTTGGTAGATGTAGTTAGTAGAGATGGAATCATGTTGACTCAGAGTGGGACCTAAATCAGTGACCAGTATCTCCATCAGAGAGTGGAAGCAAAGACACAGAGAGACAGTATGAAGATGGGGGAAGACACTACTGGAGTGATGTTCTCACAAGCCAAGAAATGTTAGGAACCACAAGAAGCTGGAAGGCTCAAGAGAAGCTCCTCCCCTAGAAACTTGAGTGGATGTACAGCCCCACCAGTGTGCTGGCACTAGACTTCTAGCCCCCAGAATAGAGAGACAATTAAGTCTCTTATTTTAAACCTCCCAGTTTGGGGTATTTTATTACGATAGTTACATGAAACTAATAGATCCCTCAAGTTCTGCCAGCCCTACAACATTTGAGTACATGACTGTGAGCTTGGCAGGAGACTTCCCAGATCCCTTCTCCCTCTGGAGAGTCTCTTGATGCCCTAGGCCTTTAGTGCCCCAGTCAGATGTACAACCACCCTGCTTTAGGTAGTTTTTAATCTTTAGTGGTGTTGGGGGTGGAGCCCAGGGCTTCGTGTACACTAGTCAAGCACCAACTACCCATCCCTCCCAGAACCCACTCTGCCTTTGAGCAAATTTCATTTGCTCATGTGTCTAACATCTATTGATGCTCTACTAACCTCTGAGTGTGTGCTAGGTGCGGAGCCTGGGAACGGCTCTTTCTACTGTTCTCTCCTTAGTACCCAGTGCTTAAGATCTGACTAGTGACATGAGCCATCACCATACTTGGTCTATTATTTTAAATGACAACTAGATAGCATCTAATTAGTCGTGGATTTTTGTCTGTTCATTTGTTTGTTTGTGTTTTGTGACAGGTCTCATGTAACCCAGGCTGTTCTTGAGATTGATATACAGCTGAAGATGATCTTGAACCCCTAATCTTCCTGTCTCTACCTCCTATGAGTTGGGATTGCATACATGCACCACCACACTTGATGATAAAGATCAAACCCAGGTCCTCGTGCATGCTAGGAAGGCAGTCCAGCAACCAAATTACATTCCAATCCTGCTAATGAACTCTTTTGTGTCATTGGATATACAGAACACCAACCTGTCCACTATGTGCTTTTTTTGTGAGATAATGGGAACACCAGTGGCTCTACAGTCCTGACACTCGATGCCATCAACCCTCCAAAATGTGTAAGTGCTATCCTGATTCTACCCAATATCTCACTTCTCTGGACTTCCCATGAGATAGAGTATGCAGCTAAGTAGTCATCAAATCTAAAACATAGAAAGACAAAGAGGGCCAGGCAGTGGTAGCACACGCCTTTAATCCCAGCACTCGGGAGGCAGAGCCAGGCGGATCTCTGTGAGTTTGAGGCCAGCCTGATCTACAGAGTGAGAGATCCAGGACAGGCACCAAAACTATACAGAGAAAAAAAAAAAAAAAAAAAAAAAAAAAAAAAAAAAAGAAAAGAAAAGAAAAAAGAAAAAAAAAAGAAAAAGAGATTGTTCTTAGAGGAGTGTGGAAGTATCTCATCTTTGGCTACAAGGCCCAGGGCCGGGCTTGTTTGGTAAAATGACCTAGATGGGTGGCATGCCCAGGGTCAGGGTTAGGGTCTGCAAAGCAGTCATAGGACTCCAGCCACATTGCTATCCTCTCTAAGAAGGATGTTTTCATCCACACACAAACAGTGGCCTACATCCTCAAAGCTTTTTATACCCTTGGTGTTCTGAGATCTTTCCATACTAAACCGTTTGCTGGATTCCCAGGCTGCCTTAATCATGTGAAGGATTTTAGGAGCAACCACAAGACTGCCAACTTATGATTAAACATGTGTGTTGCTGGGGGTCCTGACCACCATCCCAATATGGGCAGCTGCTGTGGGCTGATGGTGTCACCTTGAGTGATGAGAATTCCATTACCACCTTCCATGGATTTAAACACTGAGTGAGGTAAACAGGCCAAGCACTAGACAATCACAATGCAGTAGCATGTAATCCTATGCTGTATGCTGTGGAATACATAGGAAGAGACCCCAATTCAGGCCGGCTGGCCAGGCAATGTAGGAAGGAAACCCAGAGAAGGCTCCCCAGAAGAGGAGATGTTTGTGTTCAGTTGTAAAGATTGAGTAGGAATCAGCTTTCAAGGTCAAGGGCCCAAGCATTCAGGTCGAGAAATATCATGCTAAGAGATTGGTTTTGATGTACTTGGTGCAGACAAGCAATGAATGCAGCTGATCTATTTATTCTCTTTCCCTTCCTTCCAACCTCCACTCCTTCCATCTCTCATCCCTCTTTTTCTACCAACTCACCACCCTTCCTCCTTGTTCTCTCATATTCTGTAGATGGGAGAGGAATTAGATCTAATGAGTCCATGAGCTAGTGAGGAAGCAGAAGAGAAAAATGGTAAGACATGAGGCAGGGCAGAGGTATGGATCATGTCTCAGAGCAGGCCCACCTCTCCCAGCCTCATCTAAGGGCATGACTTCTTCTGAATTCTCTCCAATTCCTGTGCCTCATTATCACTCCTCTACTCTCTTGTAAAGGCTCTGGTCTTCAGGGGCCCATGCCACCCATCACAGCATCCTCATCACTCTTTGTCACGGTTGTCTATGGATTCCTTGTCTGCTCCCTTCTTCACTGAAGCCTTTGGCACCTAGCTTACTGGTTTTCACCCAGCTTCAAGCCCTTCCATTGACATGGGTGGAATCAGCTTGCAACATCTTGATGTTTCAGTTCTGTGATCTTCAGACCTTCCAATTCAACCAGTGTTTCCCATGACTACATCTTGGACCCTGCATCATCCATTCTGTGACTCTACACTGGGACCACAGCTGCCTCTGCATCCCAGCACAATCACTCAACAAGTCCAACTTGTTCCAGATCCCTGGCAACATCAGCACCATCAGTCTGTTGATTCTGCTTCCTCCTGTATCCACAGCCTGTCTCACTGATTCAGATTTTTGGCCCAGAATTGAGATACTTTTCTGAACATCCTTAATACACTATGCCTTGTTGTCCAACAACCATCCTTGGCTTTTCTCTTCACCACACCTTCTACATCCCACCAGTTACCAGACTCTCTTGTCTTCCTAGCTCCATTGTCCACCTTTGTCCAGGTCACCTACACTGCTGTCCTGGACAATGACAAACCCTTTTCTGTGCCTCTGCCAGTACGCCCTCCCTGTAATTAGTTCTCCCACACAGGAGCCTCTGCATTTTTTAATGCAATTCAAATCAACGAAGCTATTCTTCTGCTCAAAATCCAACCCTTCAAGATGGTTTCTTGGTTCCTTCATAAGATCCGGAGGTTCACAGTATGATCCCTGCTGATACCTCTGGTCATACTTTGGACCATCTCCAACTCAAAATCTACTCTTTTTTTTTTTTTTTTTTTGGTTTTTCGAGACAGGGTTTCTCTGTGTAGCTTTGTGCCTTTCCTGGAACTCACTTGGTAGCCCAGGCTGGCCTCGAACTCACAGAGATCTGCCTGGCTCTGCCTCCCGAGTGCTGGGATTAAAGGCGTGCGCCACCACCGCCCGGCTCAAAATCTACTCGTTATCCATTGAGTTCCTGAAACATTCCACACTATCCTGAGAACCGATACACAGAGGGTGAAAGAAAGGCCTGAGGCAGAAGAGGGTGCAATTCAGCCCAACTGTTCCCTGCTGGTGACACTGGGATCTTCAGGAAGAGTCAAGTCCTACTTATTAGTGAAATTATTAAGACCACTCCACGTAGTTAAAAGGGAGGTTTATTTAGTGGTGTAACTTACAAAAGAAGGGATAGGTAGGTTGCAGGGTCTGGGAAAGGCGTGTCACGGTCCAGCGGTGTTCTCTGGAGAACTCTGCTCAGTCTACCTCCAGTGTCCAGGCCCCAGACACTAAGCGAGCCCCCACATCCAGAACTCGGGGCTTCAGCGTCCTCTCTCAGCCCCGCCTTGTAGGCGTGACCATTACCGAAGCCTCAATGGGGGTTGGAACTTCCAGGTCAAAGCTGGAATGGCTACCCACTACACCTACTTGTCTAGTTGCCTTGTCTGCAATGATGTCTTTCTTCTCTCCAGAAGAGAAGAGAAAATGCAGAGCACACATTGGGAAGGGTCCTGCAGACATCCCCATGCATCCTGATAATTATAAGACAAATACCCATAAATGTTATTTTAATCATGTATTTGTTTGTTTTATGTGCATATATGTGTGCCTACATGAGTTCATGTGTACCATATGAGTGCAATACAGGTATGTAGAGAGGCCAGAAGAGGATTGTGATCCCTGGAAGTGGAGCTACAGCTGGTAATTAACTGCTTGATGAGAGTGCTGGGAACCAAAGCTAGTTTTCCCTTCCAGAGCCTCAAGTGCTCTTAACCACAGAGTCATCTCTTTAGACTCCAGTAAATGCCATATGTCACGTGCCAAACCAAACATTTGACATGCATGGTTCATCGACTTAGCACAAAACCCCATCAAGTAAGTACCACCATCATTTTACAAGAAAACAGAAAAGTCTGAGTCTCAAAAAGGTGACAGTAACTTCAGCAACATCACCCAACTCACTAGTGACTGAAAAGGAAAAAAGAAAAAAATCTGAGAGAAGCCTCTATCACTCTGGCTTCCAAGTTCATATTTTGAATTGCTTTGTAATACTAGATGGTCTATCCCACTTTGTGTGTGTGTGTGTGTGTGTGTGTGTGTGCGCGCGCGCGCGCGCGCGCGCATGTATGTGTATGCATGTGTGCATGCCCATGCATGTGTAGAGGCCAGAGGTTGACATCAGATATCTTTTTTTTTTAAGATTTATTTATTTATTATGTATACAGTGTTCTGCCTACATGCATGCTTACAGGCCAGAAGAGGGCACCAGATCTCATTACAGATGGTTGTGAGCCACCATGTGGTTGCTGGGGATTGAACTCAGGACCTCTGGAAGAACAGCCAGTGCTCTTAACCGCTGAGCCATCTCTCCAGCCCCAGATATCTTTTTATATCTTTTTATATATCTTTTATATCTTTTATAACTCTCTTTTGAGTTGGTCTCCCACTGAACCTGAAGCTTGCTGACTCAGCTAGATTGACGGCTAGCTCCAGGGATCTCTGTCTCTGTGTGCCTATCCAGCTCTGGGATTGTAGCTGGATGTACACCACCATGCCTGGCTTTTTACATGGGTACTGAGAATCCTGACTGAGGTCCTCACACATGAATGGCAAGCATTTTACTGATAGCGCCATCACCCCATCGCGATATACCATTTTAAGAAATACTCTTAAGAAACAGAGGTACGAGATCTTAGTGTTTCTGGAGAGGCTTGGATTAACTGATACTCTTGAAAACTGACAACTGGCCCACCTTGCCAAGCTATGAGTCTCAGCTTCAAAACACAGGCTCCACCAAGAGTCCTACAAACAAACCCCAAGCACACCTCCGCCCTGAGTGTCTTGGGTCCCCAAACTGACCTGACCTAATATACTTGTCTATGTTGTTTCTCAGTACCTTCATCTTGGCATGAGTGTCTGGCTGATACAGGCTCTAATAGCTCATTATCTTGCCTTCCCACAGGCTATAGCAACTATGAAAATATTTCAGCCAAACCACAGCATCGCTATGGCAGCTAGCTAGTATTGGTTGAGGATGAAGAAGTGTGAAGTATCTTGTTGACCCACTAACATGGAGGACACTGTACATACTGCCAGACTCTTGTTGAGCTTCAGGTGAGTAGAGAGTGTGTGAATCTGCTAGGAAGTAACATCACTCACTCATTTACTACAATTTAAGTGACTACCCAGTGCTTAGCATCACTTTCGGCTATAACAATTTCCAGGGAAATATGAGACGGGTTCGCCACTTCAAAACCCTCATAGTCTAGTAGAGAGAAATAAGAAATGCACAATCAAAATATTAACATTACGATGGCAAGTGAAGATCTAGGGGAACAGCTCAGTGGGAAAAGTGCTCACTGCACAAACCTGAGAACCTGAGTTCAGATTTCAAGCATCCACATAAAAACCAGGCATGGCACTGCACATCTGTAACTCTAGTGTTGGAGTGGGTGGATGACACAGATGGACCACCCCTCACGGCTTGCTGGCCAACCAGTACCGCTGAAACAGCGAGTTCTCAATTCAATGAGATACCTCATCCCAAAAAAGAAGAAGAGCAATAGAGGAAGACAGGAGACATTGACCACTGACCTCCTCCACATGTGCACACAGCAGTGAGAGAACACACACACACACACACACACACACACACACACACACACACACAATTTTAGAAAAGCAAAATGTCAATACAAGACAGGACTATGAGGGCTGCGGGTGTAGCTAGGTGGTAGAGTTCTTGCTGAGCATCCTAGGGGCCTGGTTCGGTCTCAGCACTGAAAACACAAGAGTGTGAGATGTCATAAGGCTGTGACTAGCGACTCTGAGCCAGTCTTCACAACAGGTCGTAATGACTGTCTCAATGGGTTACTGCAAGGAGCTGTGGGGACAGCATACATGAAAGTGCTTCCCAGATAAAAGAGATTATTATTGCTTGATGAGTTCTGAAAATTAAAAGAGGATTCTGAAATGCAGAGTATCATTGCTATTGTTTCACAGGGAATAAGACAATTATTTTAAATGCTTGGTAGTGAGCGCAGACTGGATGATTCCACTGTCTAGAGTGTCTGTTTTTCCCTCGACGTCTGAATAGCTCACTTCTACATCCTTTAACTCTTTCCCTCACATGTCTTTCTCTCCACAGGGTCCAGCCATCCTGCACATCTTATTTATTGCTACAAAGCTGCCTCTGGTTCTGCACCTCTGCCTTCCAGATCACTGTAATCCTAATGTGTTCCCTCTGTTTCCTCGTGTTACCTTCTGACATATTCAGTAATTTGCCCTTTATATTGTTTACCATTTGTCTCCTTCCAGTAGAATATAAATTCCAGGAAGGCAGAGATCTTTGTTATGTTCATGGATGTATTTGCAACCAACATGAGTACCTGGTAAATAGGAGGTGTTCAATAATGCTAGTTTGATGAGAGAATAAGAAACAAAATTCATGCTACATGGCTACCATAGCAGAGGATACCCAGAGAAGAGGGATTCAGGAAGACAGAACATGAAAACCAGAAGCAGGTCTGAAAAGATGATGGTGGAGGGGATTTGTGGCCATGGTGTGCAAAACACAAGCTTCCAATCTTTAGGATAACACAAGCAGAGGCTACTGAGGAGGCTTACAAAAGTCAGGTCACTTTTATACAATAGGCAGTGATAGACTCCACGCCATTTCAGAAGACAAATTGGCATAACCATAGAGAATAATTTCTGACTGTGTATCTGTTATCTATTGTTGCATAACCAGTTGTCCCAGAACTTAGCAACTTGAAACAATAAATACATTGTCGTGTCGATTCTGTAGGTCAGGAACATAGACAGCTCGGTTAGGAGGTTCTGCCTGGAAGTCTTTCAAAAGGCTCTAGTGACAGCATTGAAGTAGCTCCTCTGGAGAGGAAAGGCCTGCTTCTAAGACAGTTCACCTTGTGGCTGAAACTTTAGTTCCTCACCATGAAGATCTTTCCAGAGGGTTCTAGGCATATCCTCCTGACATTTTCTAGCTCTCCTCAGAAAAGCAATCCAAGACAAGACCTGGTAGAAGCTGTGATCCTTTTTGGATTTATCTTTAGACATCACGTTCTGTCCTTCAGGCCTTATCCTACTGGTTCATAGGTGTTCCCTGTTCGTGGAGGGCTACTCATAAAGATTGACTACCATGGATTGTACCTAAGGAAACTGCCAAGAAGATTAGATGCCAGGGTTGGTCCATGGACATTACCAGTTTCCCCAGCTCCTAGAGAACACTGGCCACAGACGTGTTGTCTCCTATCCTGAGTCACACCAGGCCTTCAACTATATATATCACTAAAGAAAATCTGTGTATCAAAGCACAGGTCTACTTTGGAGATCCTTGTACCTTTTGCTTGGGCCTTGAATACTAGTTTCTGCTTGTCAGTACTTCTTTTGTTGGACCTGCTGTAAGTGAATGAAAGAGCTGAAGAGGCTCAGAATGTAAAACAGGAACAATTGAGGATGCTGACCTGGGAACAGAATCTGTGCCATACCTTCCAAAATCTCTTCCCATCACTGAGAAGCAAGCACATATAATCAGCCCATAACCATATTACATACAAGAGTCCTTCCCACAGAAAGATTCATAGACGAATGAAAAGGCCCAAGAGGATAAGTCACTTTCTGGATTAGAAAGCATCAGCACCAGAAGTTATTAAATTCCTCTTCTTTCTCAAGCAGGACTGTGCTTCATTCAATATAGGAATGGCATTTGCTTCCGCTATTAACCTCCCCAAAAGATGTAAAGTACATGAGTTGGTTTTTTGTTGAGGGGGGTGTGTGTGTTTGTTGTTGTTGGGTTTTTGTTTTGTGTGTGTGTGTGTGTGTGTGTGTGTGTGTGTGTGTGTGTGTGTGTGTGTGT
>CABHPR010137259.1:17228-37173 GCA_902168415.1 Peromyscus melanophrys | reverse complement strand
ACACACACACACACACACACACACACACACACACACCTGTGTGCACATGAAAAGATATTCTCCTATGAGTTAGGATTCAGTATCTTCTTGAGGAACTGGACCTCAATGACTATTCTGTTTACAATTTAAGGGTAAAGACACCCTAGTTTAGCTACTTTAGTTACAGTCATACCAGATTTACTGTGAATTCTGAGGTAGGGGACAGAGGATTGAGAGATGTGTGATTAGAGTAATGGACATTGTGTATGCAGATCCTTAAGTCTTGCATTGGTGGCCACTAGAAAGTACCCACTACACAGCAGATCAGTAGATGTCAAACAGCTTCTGTCCTTAGCCATGGTAGTGGTTGCATAATGGACCGTGAATGAAGACCATAAAAGCACGAAGCTTATGCATGAGTTAACTCATCTGCTTGCATTCTTTTTGTAAACTCTGAACATCAGAGCTCAGTCTAGTCTTGAACGGAATCTTTGGGACCTCTGTGAAGGAAGCTGAGCCTCCATTTGATGGCAAGTACTGTTAGCCAAAACCCACAAAGAAAGAAATCCAGGTCAGGACCAGTGTGGTTTGGACTGAGGGACATCCACAGTATTCAGTTAAGGAGGAGATGATGGTCACCTGCTGTTGCTGGAGCAACAGGCCGTGTTGAAGTTTCTTACCAGCATGCTTAATATGAGAAATGAAGCCAGAAAGGGAGAATGTTTGCTGTTACATTAAAGAAGGTGAAATTTTATGTCTGGAGGAATAAAAGGCCCTATCAGGACTGTAATAAAAAAATGTATGATTTGTATGAATGTTGGCTTTCATTGGAGGTAGCTGGTGAAGTTGTTAGTATAAATTGGCAGCCACACAACACATACACACAAAAAATAATGTGAACAATTGAATAAAATTTCTAGAATAAATTTAATTTTTCTCAATTATCATAGTAATCAGTGTTTCTATGACCATTTTCTCACAGTGTAGTAAAATCACAAAATTTAGGGCCCTTTGGCAAAAGTAGAGTTATTAAAATAATGTTCACACTCTTAAACAGCCTACTTTGTTTCAGGCTCAAGACAAACACACAAAATAATGTTATCTTTTGGAGTCTACGGACATTCCTGAGTAGTAATGTAATTGACTCAATTCTAGAGAAAGGGAAACCATGACTGGGAAAGGTTAAAGACCATGGAAAATTAGTGACTAAGTCACCAATTTAGAGATTCAAACTAGTTCTTTCTGATGAAGATCCATACTTTCAACTAACTTGCCATAGTAGCCATCAAAAATTTGTTCCAAATGAGGAAATTAAGCAATAGGTGGTACTTTGGTAATTCTTTTCTAATTAACTATGTTGTGTTCTCATATGGGGAGTTTTGGAGTAGGAACAGACAATGCTCTCTAATTTTAAAAGTGTGACAAAGGAAATCCTTCTTTTTTGTTAGCCCTGTCTACAGTATTTCAGGTGATTGTTGATAGTCCAAATTGAGGTTCTTGGCTGCTACAGCTTATATTAATAATTATATGCAATGTAATAAATACAAATTTAACTGTCTATCAAGTTAGAAGAATAATGAAAAACATTATATTCCTTCTAAAGTAAGGAATCAAAAATAAAGTATTGCAATCCAAAATGGTAATTTACTTTTGGGGAGGGATTTATTCTTAGACTTGGGGAAATGTCTCAATAAACCAGGGTAGAGTTACATCTGTAATGAGGGAAATGGCACTTTGTCGTTACCCTGTCTATATAATGCAAACCAGGAGCTGAGAAGTAGTTTATTTTAAATTGCTTTTTAAGACGTTGAACTCCTGTTGATTTATATACAAGATTGATGTCAACATGTTCTTTCTGCTTCCATTTTCTATGAAGAGAATATTAATCTTTGATTACCTCCATAATCATGGGAATAGGAGTTTATTGGGGTGTATAGTTCATTCTTGATTATTTTTTCTAATAATACAGTTTTTACTTTTAAAGTTCTCTAATTTTCTCTATGTTAGAAATGTGAATAGGAGGTGTGGACTCCGGAAGATTAAATTAGTGGTCAACCATATTCAAGCAGTCCTATCTTATTTAAGCTCATCTGTAACTGAAGCCTTCAGAATCATTTATGGACTTCAGGTTGACCAGATGGTCTAAGATCTGATCTCTTTCCTTATGATCATCCCTCAGGCAAAAGCCATTTGTTGCCTGGCTCTTTTCATTTGTAAAATCTAATTATATACCTAATGCTGTTTCAGTAAAAATAAAACTCTGCTGATACATCTTTGATTTTGATTGCAGTCTCTTTCTGCCAAAATTATTTTGTGGTTTCTATGTGAAAATGATAGTTCATGGACTCTTAGCCATATAAATTTACCTTTTGAAGATGGTTGGTTTTCTTGACCAGTCATATAAATCTAAACTAGAATAGTGGTAGTTCCCTAGTCTTCAGAGTCTAACCACTGAATTGAGAATCAGACAAATTAGATCAAATCTTCAAATGACAATTTTTAATAAAGCAATATTATACAGAGTAATCCTCAATTTGTCATATATAAGTCTGAGACATTACTAAGGAAACTACTGATACAAGAAAAGAGGAAAATCTTTTATTACTGATGTAGAATAATTTGAAACTGACACCCTCACATCCAGAATAAAAAAAAAGCAACACATTGAAAACCAGATATTTTTCTTGGGCTCATCAGAAGATTGATTTTACAAGGCAAATGACTATCTCCAGGTCTGGAAAGATGAAAGCAGACAACAGTAGCAGAGACTTGTCAACAGTGTGAGTGGGAGCTGCTAGAGACATCTCTCTGTGTGAATGTCTCCTTGGTAGTTTTGAATACTTGCTAGATTCAGAGTATAGACTAGCTTGAGAACAAGAACTACTGGGGATCACAGCTTAGGAACAGGCACAAAAATATATTAACCAGCTGTGGAGCCTGCATGGGACTGGACTGGGCCTTCCGCATGGGTGAGATAGTTGTGTAGCTTGGTCTGTTTGAGGGGCCCCTGACAGTGGGAATAGGATCTATCCCAGGTGCATGAACTGGCTTTTAAGAGCCCATTGCCTATGGTGGAGTACCTTGTACAGTCTTGATGCAGGGGGAGGGACCTGGACCTGCCTCAGCTGAATGTGCTGGCCTTGCTGACTCCCCATGGGAGGCTGTACCTTTTTGGAGGAGGGGTTGAAGGGTGGGCTGGGGAGGAAAGGCTGAGGAGGAGCGAGAGGAAGGATAGGGGGGGAATCTGTGGTTGGTATGTGGAATGAATAAAAAACTTCCTTAGTTAAAAAAAAAAGTTAAACAAAGGAAAATATATTAACCACTCAGAAAAATGAAAGAGAAGTATTGGTGTGTTGTGCATCTTATATATTCTCCTTCTCTTTATCCATGCCTTCCATCTGTGAAAATTGTATTATTATTTTTTTAAATGCTTGCCAATTCTTTCTTAGGAACACTCACCACTGCATCCTTATTAGTATCAGGGTAGGTTGCACTGTTGACTTTTGCCAATGAAATGTTAGAAACTGGGAAGAAGTAACAATGAATGCCTGATTAACTAGAACGTCTTTTCCTTCTCCTACTATGCTATCAAGCAATGTTAGCCAGAACCAAGGAGTGTGAGCACAAGTGGATCCCAGCCACATCTTCCCAACTGACTGAATGAAAGTAAGAAATCATTCAACATTGGTTGTAAGCCAACAGAATTTTAGAGTTGTTTGTACCACAGACTAACTTGATCTAAACATACCCATAGACATTCTACGGGGTTAGAAGTGCCACACTACATTAAAAACAACAGTTTCCTTACTTTTTAATAATAGCAGTTATTAGATGACATAGTGCTCTCAATACTGTATAAAGGTTTTCTAAAGGGTGCACTTGATAATAATTAGTAATATCGCCACAGATACAGTCAAATAGGTCATTCAATAAGGACTTCGGCTTAAGGCACATCTTATCCATTTAACAATCTGTGTACTTCACGAAAGGGTTTATGGAAATGAATAAAGAAAATACTTCACATGAGGGTCTGTAAAGTGAGTATAGTTGTAGTGAAATGGTTAAAAATTATCTCAACTGTGAAAACTAGAATGTGTTGTGAATATTTGTAATTAAAATCTATTTCTCTTCACCAAATACTTAGTTGTTGCTTTGTCTTTGATATTACAGGCCTGATTTATTTCTGCCTTCACTATAGAAATTTTTAACCATGTTGTGTTTTTAAAAATACATGTTTTATGCTAGTATGCTGTTTTGTGAGGGTGGTGGTATAAGAGCATGTATATGTGTGGGTATACATGTACAGGAAGAACAAATGAAAACATTGGGGATCCTGCTACATCACTGTCTGACTTGTCACTGGGAAACAATGCTTCTCACTGCACCTGGCATTAGGGTGAAAACCAGCATCTCCCACAGATAATCGTCTCTCCACCTCTCACAGAGAGAGAATGACAGTCTTTTGTAGCCATATCCAGCTTTTTATGTGTTTGCTGGGGGGCTTGAATTCAGATTATCATGCTTGCACATCAAATGCTCTTACTGGGCCACCTCTCTACTATGTTACTTTTTTTTTCTTTCACTCTTTGCAAAAATTCCTTAACTCCTTCATTTAGAATTGCTCAAGGTGAACTTTAAATTTAATGGTTATCTATATTGAAGGTTGTTTCCTCTGGAAATGAGCTCGAAATTGCCAGATGGCAGTTCTTATCACTGAGACATAGCTTCTGTTTTTATGGAGTGAAGCTTTGTTTAATAATAAAAGTGTTGTTGTTGATGATGATGATGATGATGATATAATGGGTGCTGTTTATTTAGATTACATAAAGTTCTAGGTGCCATACTTTATATTTCTTAAGAATTGTTTCCTTCAAGTCTCACAAAAGTAATACAAAATGATTATTGACAGAAAATTGGCTTTCATAGGGTAGTCAAACAAGTAGCAGAGTTTCTGGCTCTTTGCTAATGTTTGCCATCTTTCACATTCTTTGGAGCTATCCTTGGTCTTTATGTTCTACCCTCTGCTACAATGAAGAAGTTCCAATGAGAATGATTCTCTGAAAGAAAAATTTAATTGCTCTTTGATACATAAGTTGAAAACTATTACTTGTACTAGGGAGAAACCTGCCCATTTTGGTTCTTGGATAAGACCATTATGCATCTTCCTGACCACTGGCCTTAAATTTATTAGGATTCTGGGATGGTTAATCTTGACTTTCAACTTGATAAGATGTAGAGTCAGCTTAGACACATCTCTAGGTAGATTGTGTCCATAAAGGAATTTTCATGAAGGATTAACTGGGCAAGAACCTCCCTACCACCCCCATGGGTGGCCCTTACAGCAGGCAACCCAGATGTAAGGAAGCCTTCTTGTGTTGCCTGCCTGCCTGGTGAGTGTACTAATGGGGTGGTGGTGCTGCCACCACTGCTGCCATTGCAACATCCTTTCCTGTCATCAAAACCCACCCTTTCCACTCTTTCAGTGTGGACTGAAGACCCATGGTTCTCCTAGAATCCTCCAACCCATCAGTTCCAGACTGGTCCTGTTGAGGCATCTAGCTTCATACACTGGTGTGCAGACAACCTTTATCCTAAAACCCAAAATAACCAATTTTTCTTAAGTATTCATTCTGTCATTTCTGTTCCTCTAGAGAAGCCCAACTAATACACATGCATGGTATAGCACGTGTCTCAAAGAAGTAATGAGTGAGTAGTGAAAAAGTCAATCATGATTAAGGCTTAACCTCCGGGGTTTTTGTTTGTTTGTTTGTTTGTTTTTTGTCATCTGTCTGTGTTTTGGGCTTATTAGTGGTATATTGGGGCAATTTATATGTAAAGTAAGATCAGTTTTGTAGCAATGCTTCTAATATCATTAAAATGAATGAAAGGAAATTCTAAGCTAGTGGTCATGTGTGTAGATCAGTGTCAAATTCTGTTGAGAAAGCAACCAGAAGACATGTAGAATAGGGAGATTCCAACCAAAAGAGTAGGAGTGGAGTCCTTAGCTATATCAATGGAACCTTACTGTATCAACTGGACATAGAGGGTAAAGCCCAGCAGACATGGAACCTCCTTGTAACTCCACACTCCGTGTACCCTGGGTCCAGTTTAGAGTCAGAACACTCATTTCCTTTCATGAATGACACATGACAACATTTGCTGTCACTATAACTATAGACTAAGGACCTTAAGGACCTTACAGGAATTACGTCACATCAGTGTTTGATCGTGAGCTACTCATTTAACCACTTTACCACTCACTTTCCTAAACTGTACAACAGTGACGATGCTGTACACATCTAGTGAAGATTTTATTATTATCATGATCTACAGTGATACATAGGTGTGACAAGAAAAAAACACTGCTACAATTTACAATAGTTCCTAACTGGTCCATATAACTTTACTCTCACTTTGAACACAAAAATGCTCTAAAGAAGTTTAATTCATGAAGATGCTACCAGAAATTATAATTAATAAAGAGTAGCTAACAATTCTCTTCTTATCCCTCTGTTATCATCATCAACATCCCTGATATTCCTGTCTACCAGCTAGACATATTTAAGGAAGTAAAGTGCCCTGAATGACCTTCCTCTCATTGTCATCCTTGTCAGATACTGGTCAGAGGAACATCTCCATATATATGTCCAAATTCAGAAGTTGTACACTGTCTCCCTTCACATCTAAGTCCTTTCCAAATGCTACCCATTTCACATTGGTGCTATTTCTCACTTCTCTCCACTTTATCTACTTAATAGTTGACACAGTCATCCCACTTGTCTGTTACAGCTTCTTATTTATTTGATTTCTTTGTTCCCAAATTCATTTCATGTGGTTCATCCTTTCAGTCATCTTAGTCTTGCAAAAACACATGGGACCAAACAGGTCCCTTTCTGAACACTGTCATTGACTCTTCATTTCTTATTGAATAAAGCATATGAATAATGTTAGTGTGGCATTTGTGGTCAGTACTAAATTGGGATCAATTTTTATATTATGTTTTTTCTTATCATTTTTTAATTTTACATGCAGGAAAACCATTCTGTTTAGTTCTGAGAATAGGTCCTCATGTTTCCCTACCCTGGGGCTTAATCCATGCTGATCCTCTGTCTATCATTGTCAAATATCAATCATGTCTTACTTGTGTTTAAAAATCTAGGTGAAATAATTTTATTTTCCCAAGTTTGAATGGCCCTTACTGCTTTCACATTGAATTATATTCAAGAATGTTGTTATGTACTAAATCATGTCTTGTAAAATGTAGATGTGAGCTCTGGCACCAATGTGACTATTACTGGAGACAGGGCTCTTAGGAAGTAATCATGGTTAAATGAGATTATAAGATAAAAAGGGTGACACAGATTTGTCCTGACTATGGGCCAGGCAGGAAAACTCTAGCTACAAATGGCACCCAATGGCTCGAATTTCCACCTCAAACCTGAGAATTTTTAGTAATCAGTTCTAAACAGAGCCAAAACCGGTTCCTGCTTCATGTTTCATACGGCAGCTAGGCACCGCAAAACACACGTTTGAACTACTGGCGGGTTCCTGGCGTGCACGTTTAACCAGCAGTATGGTGAGAATGAGGTGTCTGCCAGCGGCACATTATGCTGTGTGGTAGATTTAGTCTTTACTAGTATAAAAACAAAGAGGTTTCTGGGCTATATGCTGCTTTAATAAAAGCTTAGACCCACTATTTCTGAGAGTTGATCGCTCCCAGAACTGGCAAAAATGTACCACCGCCATGTTGGAAAGCTTAAGTGGGCAAGGCCAGCAGCCACAGCACCGTTTCAGTCTTAAAATGCTGCAATAGGCTCAAGGTAATATAAAAAATAAGCCACATAAAGATGGCGACCACACAGAGAATCTGGATTATGTTCTCTTTGATATTCGTAATTGAAGAAAAACATTTGATTGTAAAAGCTGTTGAGTTATGCCAAAATGTATATTGTAAAGGTACCTTGACTTCAAAATTTGGATATAAGGATATGTTACTTTGGAAAAGAAGTTCTGCTTTTGTTTCCACAGAAAGCCAGAGGCTATGGATTTATTCCAGATTAAGATACATCAGGTTTGACCAGCCAAGACCCCCTGAAAGGTCTCCGATGACACCAAGGCCCAGATGATCCAACATCCAGATTGGATTCAAGGCAACTGGCTCAGATGATACACCCTCACGGACTACTCCATACTCCTAAAATTTTCTTTGTGTCCCCAAAGGATACAGCGACCCCCTCCAACAGGAAGTAGTAAGAGAAGCTATGCCCAAATTCCCAAATATACCAAGCTGGCTTTGGAGATTTGTAAAAGTTAAAATCTTCCTTAAAAAAAAAAAAAAAGAAAAGGGGAATGCTGTGGGATGGTCTGTATGTTAAATGCTCTGATTGGTCAATAAATAAAACACGATTGGCCAGTGGCCAGGCAGGAAGTATAGGTGGTACTAACAGAGAGGAGAATTGAGAGAACAGGAAGGTGGGAGGAGACTGCCAGCCCCCGCCAAGACAAGCAACATGTAAAGATGCCGGTAAGCCACGAGCCAAGTGGCAAGGTATAGATTTATAGAAATGGTTTAATTTAAGATACAAGAACAGTTAGCAAGAAGCCTGCCATGGCCATACAGTTTATAAGTAATATAAGCATCTGAGTGATTATTTTGTGTGTGGGTTGTGGGACTGTGGGGCTTGGTGAGACCTAGAGAGAAGCTCTCCAGCAACAAGGTCTCTACACTGATAAAATGGAGTCCTTATAATAAAGAAAGATTCTAATAATCATATATGTTATATCTCATATAAAACTATATCAACAAGTTGATCTGTTTAAATGAAACCCTGTAGATGTTCAGACCTCTAGAACTTGGAGAAAATGAATTTCTCTTGTTTAAGCCTTCTACCACAGGTTGTTGCACTGTGGCACTTCTAGCTGGCAGACTTGTCCAAACACACTGTTTTGATTTTATCGGATGCTTTCCTAACATCCACACACCAGGGATGAAAATTCTCAGGGACTTAAACCTAATACATAACACTTAAAATAAAAGCTTAAAACATGTAAAAATCTTAACACTCATAACAAGCTCCTCAAGGAGAATTGCTCAGTGTGGTAACCTTTCTATTTTTTAACATGTCATGATACATCACACAAAACCAGTGCTTGATACATATTCAATTAATGAATAAATGAATGAACAAACAAGGATTTAAGACAAAGAAAGGGAAACAAGGCAAATGTCTTCTGGGGAAAACCAAGTCATTATGAGGATGAATGTTTCAAGGTGGTTTTCAGGCCATGGCTCCATATTGTTTTATTTACTTGTTTGAGCATATCTTTATTAAGCCATTCTCCATATTTGGGAATCATTTTAAATAATTATGTAAAAACACACTGCTTTGTTTTTATCAGATATTAAACTTTCCTTTCCTAACATCCACACACTACGGATGAAAATTCTGATAGGACTGAAGATGGAAACTTCAACAGTTTCAACGGAAATTTAAAAGTTTTCAGAGGAGCGAAAAAAAATGTAGTTTTCCTGCAGCAAAGTTTTTGCCAACTGCATATCGGTATTTGTAATCTGAATAGCTGGAGTGTTTTTGTTTAGAAAACACTGAAGATGTTATGAATTTAGGAATGAGTAGGAAGGAAGTGTGTTGAATTAGCATATGCATGCTCACATCTGCAGGAGAGAGCCTGAAAATGCTTGGAATATTATATCCTTGCAAGGATGTGTGGGAAGGAAAGGAAATGAATTGAAAATGGAGATCAGGGAGGGGGTATTTGATGTTTGAGTCTGAAATAGCTTTTCTTCTACAAACTTCTGCTTTTATAAATTTTCTCTTACAGAGTCAATCTTATAATTTGAATTCAACAAACAACAAATAATAATGATTATAATGCCATCATGCCATCATTAATTATTATGTGATTTGTTTTTAAGGTATAGTTTCTTAGGAAACTACCACCATTATTTTCATTACACACTTCCATGTTTAAACCATATGAACTATATGATTAAAGTAGTCACTTCATCACTCCTGACTGCTACAAATTACCATCTATCCAGAGAGGAGAAAGCTGTCTTGTCTTAGTCCATTTGCATAGCTACATTAAAGACGTTTAATTAAGTTTCAAAGATCAGAAATGCTTTTTTTTTTTCCACTTATAGCTCTTCATGCTGGGAATTCCAAAAATCGAGGTCCTGGCATTGTGTGATGAAAGCTGTCTCTTTTCCACAAACCAGGCTGTGCCGCTACCGTTGTCAGAGAGATAAAACTCCATCTTCATATCTAGAAGGCAGAGGGCCAGGGAAAGCAATGGACTCTCTGAGACTGCTTTTATAATCCGTTCTTTAAGTGAACTAGTTCCCCAAAGAACTCATAAGTTACCACTACACTATACAGGGAGGGGTATGCATTCAGGCTGTAGCATGTCCCGTGTGAGTTCACAGGATGTACGACTTTCAGACATGGTGCATTAGAAGAAAGAAATCTGTCAAATCAGCTCCCCTTTGAGAGCTTAGAAAAAGAACATTGTTTATTTGTAAAATTTAAATAAATTCTTACTTAAGAGTTCTTTCATAAATTTGTTTACTTATAAGACAATAAAATGTTACATATTGAACATTTGCAACAGGCAGAGTGCAAGACAAGTTTCTCCTCTGATGGAGCTCCCATTTAAACAAAGCAAAGGAGGAAGAGGTGAAGAAGAAGGGGGGAGGTTTGGGGAGGAGAGAGGGGAGAGCCTAGCACAGAGTGAGGGGACAAACAGTTCATAGGATCTGTTCTTTGATCAATAATAGGTGTTGCATTCTGTGTTAGGCTCTCGAGGAAATTCTTTGTCCCCTTCTGTTTTTTTTTTCATTTTTGTTTTTGTTTTTAATTGCAGCCTAGACACTGCAATATCATGGCACTGCTTTCTGAATAGTCTAATTTTGACTCATGGTATAAACTGCAGACCAATAAATGTTCAGATCCCAATTCCCTTTCAATTTCCCTTTCAATAGTAACCATCACCACAGGCCCTGCTGTTTCCCAAGAGTGCAGCATGTCCTACTCCTGATACAGCCATGAAATCACTGTCAGACTGGAACATGCTTAGGAAAACAGAATCATTAAATTAGGATCTAATGAAAGTCAGATCATGGCATCCCACCAATATCTCCTTTGAAAAAAGAGAAATGATCATCTGAAAAAAAAATTAAAAGTCAAAAAATCAGTGATTTGATCAAACATGTTATTCTAGTTTCTCCTTCAACAGTCTGCATTTTTCCAGCCATTTCTTTCTAGAGATTAGAAAATTGGTCTAAAACCATTGCAGAGTCACAGCAGTTGAACCTCCGACAGTGGCCTTGAGCCAAGCATTTCCTATTACAGGTTTTGGCGCAAGGTGTTGCTTCCAGCGTAGCCCTGCTTCTCTGCATGTCAGGCAGAACCACACTGCATTCTTTTTAAGGCATGGTGTTTATTAGGGCTTGGCCCTTTATACCACACATAGTCTACATATTGACATAGCTCTCCAAGGATTTACTCAAAGCATGTCCTAAATGCTACTCTCAGTCAGTTATGTAATTATCCATCTAGACTCAAATTACTGCCATAGGAAATGTTAAAGTTTTGTGTTTTACACATTGCAAAAAGGAGAGGGAAAAAGAAAGTTGCTTTGGGCTGCTTGCATGTAAAAATGTCATGTACATGATAGAATGGCCTCAGTTCAAAATGCATATCGACAGTACACATCCATGAGATGAAGCCCAGAGATTTCCCCCTGGTGATACCTGTCCTTTAAGTAGGTGAAAAAACATGAATGCATTCTCAGACAGAGGTTTCAGTGTGAAGCTGAGGCCATGCTGTGAGGACATTTAAAGCTCTTGCTTGAGAAGGAATGCTGTGCTGTGCACTGAGAGTGACTCCTGTGAGGAACTTCTGCTGGTGTTGTCCTTTCTTGCTATTGTTGCTGTAATTAT
This sequence comes from Peromyscus melanophrys, assembly GCA_902168415.1. Classification (NCBI taxonomy): domain Eukaryota; kingdom Metazoa; phylum Chordata; class Mammalia; order Rodentia; family Cricetidae; genus Peromyscus; species Peromyscus melanophrys. The sequence goes on along the minus strand of CABHPR010137259.1, from coordinate 25,235 downwards.
GTAAATGGAGGGTTCTTTTGGAAATGATTGACTTGGTTTTTATTACCTTCCTTGCGAACCAAAGGCCATTTCTTTATTTCAGGTGATATAACTTAAGTTTGGACCTCCCTCCCTTTCTTTCCTTCTTGATCTTGCACAGTTCGATGAACAGCATCTTTAAGCATTGATTTAAGAACAGGTAGAGGGATGTCTGAGATCTGTTTGTTTGGTCTTGTCATTAACCCTCAAGAGCAGTTTGCACATCTGTACTTTTGCTTGTTAGTAGATTATGGGCAATTGTGTTCACTTGCTGAAACAGAAGTGGGAAAATGAGCTAAAAAGACTAAAAAGACCAGGAAATGCTGTTCAGTACCACCAACAGAAGCAGCAACAGGCAGCTCACCTTTGCCCATGTCAAAACCTATTGTATTCAAAAGGAAGGATGAGAATTCCATGATGTCATATTAGTAAGGGTACTTTTCAAGGGTATAAAGTGAGAATTTAAAATTTGCAAAGCCTTTGTTTTTCATCCTGTTAAAAAAATTGATTTTTATGCAATTTTGTAAAATTAAAAAAATGGTTTTACAAACATTGGAGGCTCTGTTGCTTGTTTATAGGGAGATTAACTGTCTTTAAAATGGGTTAAAACTTTGTACATTTGATGTGCATACAAGTCACTTGGGGTATTGTCAAAGTGCATATTTTGATTATGTTGGCATTGCAGATGGGATTCTCTGACTTAATAATCCCCAGGTGACAGGAAGCTGCTATTCCCACGATTACACTTTGTGTGGCAAGGGTTGACGGCTCCAAGGACTCACCTCTTAGCTTTCTATGTAAAACACACACAGTGAATGGACAGAAAGGAGTTGGGGTGATTTTAACTTTAAAATTTGGAGTTTTTGTGTGTGCATGTGCTGTATATGATTATTCAAATATATTACCTAGAAGTGTGCCTTCCGGAGTCTGATACACAAACTTACTAGCTTTTTGTTCACTTTCACTGTGTGGATTTCAGTCTCTGGGCTGGTGAGAACTCTGCGAGAACAAACACTAGCCACACAAGCCTGGAGACTTGAGTTTGATCCCGATAGCCAGGGTTCCAGGAGAGAATTGAGTCCCTAAAGCTGTCATACACAGTGACTCTTGTACACACACACACACACACACACACACACACACACACACACACACGTAAATATTTTTAAATGTATTTCCTAGTAAAACTACAATTGTTTCTGTTCCCAGAATAAATCTGTCACTACTATTATTTTTTAGGTTAGAAACTCTTTAGGCTATTTCTGCCTCCAAATTGCTCTAATTTGTGGTATCTTTCCCAAGCAACGGCGTTCTTTTTCCTTAGACTCAAATTTTGTGGTTCTCTGAATGATTAACCTGATTGCACAATGAGAGGAATGACTTTGTGGTTGACCACTGGTAGTTGGGACATCTACCTAAAAGACCCAACAAGTTAGATGCATAAGAAGTTGATGACTTTCTACAAAGGAAGAAGTAGGGATCACAAACATCTGAAGAGATTTCAAAAATTATGTATGTTTCCCTCCTCCACCCTCATGCCTTTCCACATAGTAGAACCTTTCCAAATAGTAGAATCTCCAGGTGGGGACATGGCTATTTTAACTTAGAAAATGACCCAGATGTTTTAGATTTACCACCTCATCCCACTCACCCCTACCTCTACTAAATTAAGAGTGTGGAAATAAATTAATGACACATTTTGATTCTCACCTTTCATTTTGAATTTTCAAATAAGGCCATAAAATTCTTAAACTGTTTTTTCGATTTTATTTTTCATATGTTTCAAGTACACCAAGGGCTCTGTGAAAATGGTCTCCCAGACAAGCCACACAGAGGCATATTGCACACCACAGGTCAGTGCATCTCACCCCTGGCTGCAACATGGAATGACTTGAGGGATCTGAAAAAACTATGTGGTGAGCCCCACCCCAGACCAATTAGGTAAGAATTCGTACACAGTCTAGGAGGCTGGTGTGATGTTTAGATTTCCCCAGGTAATACTTACGAGTAGCCTCTACGGGCTTTAGGGATCAAACTCAAATTGGCAAGATTTGTGTGGCAAGTGTTTTTACCTGCTGAGCCATCTCAGAAGCTTAGAAATGAAAAACAAATTTACACAATGTAAAAGAACAACCATATTAGTAGTAATTATTGGTATTAGACAATGACCCAGATACCCTGTCTTTAGAACAATCTAGACTAACTTATTTACTGTTTTTTTTTGTTTCTTAAGTTAAATTTAATTTCATATGTATGTGTATTTTGTCTATATATGTCTCTGTGCACCACATGAGTGCATGGTGCTCAAGCAGGCCAGAAGAGGGCATTGGATCCCCTGGAAATGGATTTACGGAGGGATGTTAGCTGCCATGTGAGTGCTAGGAATTGAACACAGATCCTTCTAAAGTCTAGAAGGGCTCTTAACTGCTCAGCACATACTCTTAACTGCTAAGTCATCACTCCAGCCCCGAATAATTATTTTTATTTAAAAATATTGACTCTTAGGTAAGCACTGAATGGTAGGAATCAGACTATTTCCACAGAGTCTTCAGAACTTATCTTTTGCTGATATGAATGATTCATCAAATTATTAACAAATAAGTCATTATACTTTTATGTTTCTATTAATGTACAGTAGTTTTAATATCAAGGAATATGTATTCATTCAGCTATTTTGTTTTGTTTTGTTTGTTTTTCTAGACAGGGTTTCTCCGTGTAGTTTTGGTGACTGTCCTGGAACTCCGCTCTGTAGACCAGGCTGGCCTTGAACTCACAGAGATCTACCTGCCTCTGCCTCCCGAGTGCTGAGATTAAAGGCATTTTCCACCACGACCCGGCGTACTCATCCATCTTAATGTATGTCTTAAGGGACATGCAGCTGAGCAAATTCTAATGCATTTGATGCCAATGATGCTGAAGAACATAATTACTCTGTCGTTTCACTTAACCTGCATGATTTTGTTTTATTTGTTTATAGTTCAGTTTCAGGTGAATGTGCATATACTCACCCAAGTACATACTTCTTAAAGGAAATACATCCACTAAGGACCATAAGAAAAAAAACAAAAAACCAAATCTCTCCCATTTTTTCTACTCCTTTGAATTCTGAAATGAAAGCTAGAATAGAGTTTTCTTGGGAGATAAATGTAACACAGGAAGGAGGAAAGATAACTCAACCATACAGTGTGCAGCTGTGGAAGATGAGTCTACACCTCTATGAGTAACATTTCTACCCTCTTGTGAATGGTTCTACTGGCTGTCCTTAACTCTGGGCTGTCTTTCTGGAATGTTTGTAAAGCTAACATTCTTAGAATGTGGCTTCCCCTAGAACTAAAAGACATCTTAAGTCACCAGTGGCAGTTTCTTGAGATTATTTTCAGTACATCCGTAAGGTCATTCAGAGAAAATGTGACCTCAGCATTCCATCCCAAAAGGCCCAGCTTTTAATTGAATGAATTGCATAGCAATTTGAATGTGTATCTATTCTGTGAATTACCCTATACCTAAATATTGGTAAAGCCTGAATTCAGCATGTTTTCAGCAGGTCACACCCAACTGACCCTGTGGTTAAGGAGGCTGTGATATGCTCTCTGCATTCGGTCCCACATGCTAATGACATCTCTGTGACATGGTGAGGCTTATCTGCGCTATTAAAGGAAGACAGTCTTCACTCAGGGCTGTCGCTCACAGTTGATATTCTTGTCTTTGTGATACAGACACTCCCCTCTCTGAGAAGCACAGATACTTTCCCGTCTCATTTATAACTGAGCTGATGTCTAGAGTAAACTCTTGAACCTTTGAGACCTTGTGACACAGCCTAATGTTTCTGTCTAAGTGTTCGTCTGTTTGAACCTAAGGTTTAACATGGCTAAGGTAAGAGAATGGCTCAGTAGGTAAAGAAATTGTATAAGCATAATTAAGCAAATTGTATAATGACAACTAGAGCCTGGAATCCCAGAACCAATGTAAAAGGCAGGCAGGTGTTACTGTCAGCCTGTAATTTCTGTCCATGCAAGGTTGGAGACAGGGTATCCTCAGTGCAGGACAGCTGACTAGACTGAACAGGTGAGCTCTGGGTTCATTGAAAGGTCCTGCCTCCATATATAAGATGGAGAATGATACAAGAAGACAACTAATTTAAACCTTGCACCTCTAAATGCATGTGCACACAAGTGTAGCCACACACATGTGAATTCATATAAACACAGGTATGCATATCACTCAAACATATGTGTACAAGATAAAAAATAGGACCCAACAGCATCACCTGTGCAGTATCAATCAAATATTTAATCACATCACTGGTTTTTGAACATTTTAACTTTATACACTTAAGTAGTAGCTATCTCTATGTGGAAAGTTTATCTTCCATTATTCCATGTATAGAAAAGTCAGATCCAAATGGTGGCATTAACAGAGAATCATGAATGTCTGGGTTGACGTCACTGACTGATGGGCTAAGCTGAAGGGTAGTGGCCATTGCAGTTACAGCCATCCAGCTTCAGCCACAGTTACACAAACTCCAGAAAGGATGTGGCTGATTCTTTAAGTGCATAGAACCCAGTCATTATTGAAAGTCCTGGCTACTAGTCCTTTCATGAAGTGCTGTTTTTCCAGACTTGTTGTCTGTGGCCTAGGAGTTACAGAAACCAGTAGATTGGTAAATTAAAGATATCCATTTTTGGATCTCTGGACCTCAGATGTGAGTCACAGCAATGGATCAAACTGTATGAATCACTCCTGTGGATGTCTGTTGTAAGATCTCATTCTCTGAGAAGACTGAGTAGAACCAAACTGCTGATCAAGCCTAAAATGTCCAGATTGTACCACTGTTGCCCAGATCCATTATTCAACCAGACAGCAGCCTATCCATCATTGCAGACTGGCAACAAAGTAAAGGATCTCATGTCTCAGATACAGGAATTATTAATGCATATTAGAAGCCATAGTTCTGGCCAAGGTTGAACTCTTGTGGTGAGAAAGCCCCAAACCATAGAGCATGGCTTCCAGTCATTCCCCGTAAATATGAGACATTTTGACAGTTCAAATAACCATGAACAGTGCCTCACTGTTGGAAACATTCTGCCATGTTCCTATATTGCTTTTCAAAGCCTATAAGCCAACTGTAGTCATACTACAAAGGCCCTCGATCCTAATTTATACTATAATAGGCTTTAGTTTTCTGAACCACTTATAATATATTGGTTCATTCAAGGTATTTAGTGAAATCACATGTCCCATGATATCTTCAAGCATGTGATGAACATAAACATAGAACTTTTCCTTTCCAAACCAACTTAGAATGATTTCTGACTTTACTTTCTTCATCTTCTCATTAGTAGGACAGTGCAGTTACAGTATATCACTGCCCCAAGAGAGAACATGGGCCCCAGCCACTTTCTGGGTAATGATTAAAGTAAGTAGTGAGAGGACTGTACAGATACACTTTGAAAACTCATGACTCCTCCCTGATCATTCAACAGCATGAGAGTGTTGCATGAGGCTGGCTCTCTAGCTATACCAAAAGTTGTTCCACATGATTTAAACCTAATTTGGGATTACATATTACATATTACATATTTAGATGTAAGCAAATGGGAGATTGTATTTACTCCTCTGATAGTCCCCCTGGAAATATGGATTAATGTCAATAATTCAAATTGAACCAAGAATCCTAAGAATCCTAAACCTCACTAGGTGACCAGTCAGGAGGTCAACATTGAGGCAATGCCACCCTGTGCCTCTGTATTGAGGAAAGTTCACCTGGGCTTGGGATACAAGTAATATTTCATTCTAAGATCAGCATATGAGTCCATGTAATCTACTTCTTGCATGAAAGTCAGGTAGTAGTTTGTTTCCCTCACTCAAACAATGACTTATACTTCAGGGATGGGAACATGAGACCTCCAAGTATTTAATAAAGCATTATCAGCAGATGTCATATGCTATGGGTAACTACAAAGATTTCTCCACAGTCATCTAACATTGGTTGCTCAAAAGAGCTTTGTAAAGTGAGATCAAGTTTTTAATTTATGATCCCGGGTTGCATATTTATCTCTATGACTATATCATTCAACTAGAAAATGGGGGAAGTAGATTGTTCCTGACTTAGTTGAAAGAGATAATCCCAGACTCTGCTTCGTCCTCAAAGGTGTTCAGTTCAGCCTCTGTGCATTGTTCGGTTTCATCTTGGATGATAGAATTGTTATAGATTTTCACCCGTGGAACAAGATGGAGTTTTGCAGTGCCTAATGCATCTTGCTGAACCTTGATTAATGCCTCAAGCTGAAAGAGAAAGTTAATTCTGAAATTTAAGGACAAAGCCACCTGGAGTTTTAAGGAGGACCAAATTCCCAGGAATTTAAGTTTAATACCACTAGTTGCCCTTACCCAGATGCTCAGAGTTCTGTAGATAGTAACTTTAATTAAATGCTGTATGATAAAAGTTGAATGGAATTGGTCGTAGTTTCTGTCAGGCAGATAAATCAGAGTGGCCAAGAAACTTCACTAGAAGCCACAAAACTATAGAAATGAAGAGTGGATAGAGTTGAGAGATGGTTCTCTCCTAGTGTCCCACTTTTAGATGTCTTACAAGTAGAGAGGTGACCTCTGTTTTGCATGAACCATCTTTTCAAAGTCATTTGTATTATATTGAAATTCTCTTTCAGATAAGTTTAACATCTTGATCACATTTTAACTGGTCATGTTGTTTCTATATTTAGCTTCCTGTGTCATCTGCTTGTCTACCCACCTATCTATCTATCTATCTATCTATCTATCTATCTATCCATCCATCCATCTATCACCTATCTATCTATCTATCTATCTATCTATCTATCTATCTATCTATCCATCTATCACCTGTCTATCTATCTATCTATCTATCTATCTATCTATCTATCTATCTATCTATTTATCTATCATTTGCCATCTATTATCTCTCTCTCTTCAATTTATGGCACTAACTGATGAACAAGTGCTCACAGCATGATCCAATGATGGGTGTTCCATTTCATATTTCAGACCACATCATTGGTAGTGTGTTATTCCTAGTATATTGTACCATTAGTTATATTGTGTATAGGTTCCATTGTTTATCTAAGGCCACATTTAATTATTTACAAAAGGATAAACTACACCTTGATTCTATTATTCATTGTGTCTATAAACATCCAATTGTATAAGCATGCAAAATTGCTAAGCTCAAGATAAGAACATAAGGCATTTTTTATTATCAGAAATAAGTTAAGAATACTTCTCCCAAAACAAAATCTTGTGGACTCTCTTAGCATTTCCCCATCTAAGTTTTATTTCTGACAAAAAATTAATTATATAACAAATTGAGGTGTGTTGATCTTCACACACACAAAAAAAAACCTCAAAAAGTTCTGAGGCAGGATTATAGATGAACTACATTGATAATATTGAGCAGTAGCCCTTCAGCTTTAAAAGGCCTTCTTAATTTTTCCAGAGAAATTATATCATGTGAAATCTAAGCTCAAATATTGTTTGTTCAATTTTTTAAATTGATAAAACATCTTAATAAGTATATGAAACCTTTGCCTAAATGTAAACATATCAAATACAGGGAAATAGTGTATATTTCTAAATGAATTTTTTTTAGTTTGTGTGTGTGTGTGTGTGTCTGTCTGTCTGTCTGTCTGTCTTAATTTGTGTGTTGGGGGACAGATGTGATACAACTATGGAGGTCAGGGGATAGTGTCATAAAGTAGATTCTCTTCTTCTACATTTGCGTGAGTTCCAGGGATCAAAGCCAAGTTCATCAGGCTTTGTGGCAAGTCATTTTATCTTCTGAAACATCTCAAAGCCCTTTAGATTGAATAGTATTTATTATTATTGTACATCTGTATATGAGAGAGAGATATAAAGAGTAGACAGACAGACAGACAGAGATAGATAGATAGAATAGATAGGTAGATAGATAGATAGATAGATAGATAGATAGATAGATAGATAGATAGATAGATA